>JAHWFP010125722.1:63569-110085 GCA_023313725.1 Lithobius niger | reverse complement strand
GCAGGGACACAACACTGAAGGAGGGCTCAGCCCCCAGTGCTGACTCGATCACATTACAATGATGCAGGGACACAACACTGAAGGAGGGCTTAGCACTCGGTGCTGACTCGATCACATTACAACTGACCACATCGTAGGTTTCCAGCTCAGACGGCAGGTCAAGGATCTTCTTGTGATGATGACGGCACACATCATACAACCCATCCTTTCAGCTCGCCAAAGCTGCGCATGCACAGTCAACCCAGCCAGTTGAGGCAGAGCGCGAGAATCGGCAGTTTTCGAGAGGGTCTGGTCAGGGCTCTCTCCCAATAAAAGTTTTGTTTGCAACCACCAGAAGATGTCAAATCCTTTGCTGGCAGAGATAAGGAGAGGTTCTCTGTCATCCCCAAGGTCTATGCGCCCACAGTCGTATATGAAGAACAAACGCTTGTTGAGTCACTAGTACCGGATTCGTGTATTTGACACCCATGGGCTTATGCATCTAAATTGGCTTTAATAGGGGGGGTTAACCTGTTAACCCGTTTTCTAACCTTACTTCTGCACTGTCCACGGATTCTTTATCACGGAAAAATCTGCGATGAAGCAATCATTCATGTACGTGCTCTGGAATCAAACGAGCACTAATGGAATGGCTTATTCCCATTGCCATTTACTCACAATTTTAGTATATTAGATCGTCGCTTCTCCAAAATCCAGCATAATTGATAGTTAAAACTTAATTTCTAACTGCACAAACCTTATAACTAAGGCTTGAATGTCATCGCACTAAACAAGGCCATAGTTACAAGGAGAGTTATCGCTCATTTGCTTTCCTGGAGAGAATGGCTGCTCTTATGTCCTGGACTTACTGATTTTACGTCCTCCACACGTCCAACAAATGAAGTTGTGCTGGATAAAACGTTAATTTCATTAAATGTATGAATTTGTAAGCTTTCTCATTCTCAAACACAAAATACCGTACGGTATTAGCAAATTTTCGGTAGCTTTGAAGGGATGGAACATTTCTTCCGCAACCTTCTTCAGGCTTAATTTGATCGTGTTCTACTTTGGCCTACATCATTATTGTTCTGCTTGTTCGGATTTGAATTTTGCCGACTGTGTTGCCATCCTGTAAGAGGAGGGGTAAGAGATGGAGGAGAAAATTAAGCATGTGAAGACCCCCACAAACACTGCCAAATATTTTTGCACAAATACAATTGCATACGGAAGGAAAGCCTTATACGCTTATTACCTCTGCGAAGGATGGCCCCGCACAACGTTTGGATTGGAAAGTTGCAAAAAGCTTGGCAAAACATGTGGATAGCCCGTGCAGACTTAAACACACTGGTGATTTGATCGTGAGGGAAAGAGGGGTGGACACATACTTTCGCTGTGGTGATGGCATAAAATCTTGTCTCATGGGATGACCGAGGATTTTTTACGAAAGCATTAGTGGTCGTGGAAGCGAGCGACGAGAGGAGGAAGAATCACTGGCTAAGATTAAAAACACCACAAAGAGTGTTAACTGCGTATCGTGTGGTGACTGCGACGCCGTCTACATTGGAAAGACTAGAAAAGGGTGTAAAAAACAGTTATGCAACATATGGCAGACAAGAAATAAGAAGGAAGAAAATGTTGTTGCAGTTCACCACATGGACACAGGACACCATATCGATTGGGAAGGCACACACATGTTGCTGTTTCAAGTTCATCAAGAGCTCACCAACTCCGAAGATTGGATTGGCTGGCAATTCAGGCACATTTGGCAGACAAAAAACAAGTCATGAACATCCAAGCCCCAGGTATGCCTAATATTCAATACTTGTACACTGACGTGAAGGAAAGCTTCTTGAGAGAGTGGTATGCGCTTTCTTACAAATAACAAGGGCTACACACGCAGAATAATTCAAATCCGGGCAAGCAGAACAGTAATGATGTAGACAGAAGTAGAACATGATCAAATTAAGCCTGAAGAAGATGCAGGAAGAGATTTTCCATCCCTTCAAAGCGACCGAAAATTTGCTAATACAAATGGTATTTTGTGTTTAAGAATGAGCGATGATAATGAAAATCAAGCTTACGAATTTGCTGGACACTCCCCGAGCTTACAAATTTGCTGGATACTCTCAAAGAAAAAATTGACGTTTTCATATTTTTAAATGTATAAAGCTTTTAGTTAATTTTGAAGCTGAAAAATGACAATTTAAGGGGATAAAAGTTGATTTTGATAAACACAGATTGTATAGATTTTGAAATCGCGATGTCCAGAACGATGTAGTTTCAAACCCTCAAAACTGTTATGCCTGTACGTAGTTTCAAACTCTCAATACTGAAGACGGACGGATACTGTACATTGCAAATTCGCAAGAATCCGGTGTAGATTCATGTCATCTGAAATTGTGCGTTAAATTTTTTGAACTGACATTTTTTCTATGTTACGAGCTTTCAGAGTAAACAGTGCTATGGTATTTTTAATAGAGTGGGCTTTAACTTCATTATTTCATGATTTTGACCTTAAGGCATTTCAGGGAGGGGGAAGGTGGATTTTAGCTTCTCATGGGCATTTAATACACGATATATACAACCCTTAGCGAGAGGCCACAACCATCAATACGGCTGCTACACGCATGCCAGATAGCACTGCTAGACAGAACAGTTGCGAGAGCCACTAGCAATGTTTATAATGTTGTGCAGTTCTGTAATGATTAAACCATATATTATTTAAACCAAGCAGAATTGATTTTCCAGTACGGTATCAGGAAGTAGTGAGTACCAAGTGCCACAAGGGGATAAAAGTTGATTTCATTAAACGTATGAAGCTTTCAGTTAATTTTGCAGCAGAAAAACAATGATTTTAGGTGTGAGCTTTAACTTTATTATTTCACGATTTTGAACTTAGTGCATTTTGGGGAGGGGATGGATTTAGCTTCGTGTGGACATTTAATACACGATTTATGGTAAGGTCCTGAAATGGCCCCAGAATCTTAAGGTTACTATGGATTCAGATACTAGGTGTATTAGGCCCAGTACGAGTATGAGCTGATACCAAAAGATCAACTATACCCAAGCCCATATTGTAGCAGCCTGGGCCGCAGAAGGAAATTCTTATAAAGTATAAAGAAGAACTAATCCAAGCACGACGAAAGTACAGATGGACAAAAAAGACCGTGGAAGCCAGCAATTATCCTGTTGTCTTGCACAGGGACAGGCGACGTTTAAAAATACCAGAGGGCACACATCTGACCACTTCAGGTAGAGCATTCCACGCTCTGACCACCCTGACACCAAAGCAAAACTTCCGAACATCTATCCTACATCGCTGAAGAAACAAAATACGAGGTTCTGCAAACTACCTATCCGAAGAGTCAGGAGCTTCCCCCAGTCGACATAGGGAATCCCAAGTCCACTAGCACGCTGAAGTTAAGCAAATAAATATAAAATGTATATTGTGGTTACGTTTTTTACCGATGGATGAAAGATTTATTTATATTTAATAACTAGAGGCTGCCCCATTTAAAGAGGAAGGAATTTAGTTCTAATAGCATTGTGAATAACATGTTGAAGAAACATACATTTTGCCACCAAGAATGAACACAAAGAATGTCCACTTGAATTTTTGGTGAATGCCAAACAACAGGAATGTCGAGTAATGGTCTGTTCACCAGTCGATTACATATCTGCTGCAACAAGAATTCAAAACTCAAGAGCTGCCCACTGATTTACATATCATTGCCTAGCTCATCTTCCCCTTCTTATCCAGTTTGGCACTGAGCGAAGGGTTAACAAGCCGGTCAATGCCCTCATGTGTGGCTGGCAACATTCATGGGGTATCCAGTTGTTTTTGAAAGTGTGGAATAGCAAGTGATTCTAGTGCTCGTAGTTGAGAGTCACCAAAGGAATTTGATTTCACCAGAATCGTGGTGTCTTGCCAAGGGATGGGGTGTTGTTTGTCCTTACTGTGGATTGCTATCCCATTACACGGTTCACCTTTACGGGTGGCATTTTGGTGTTCATTAATACATTTCTGGAGTTGACTCTGGGTCTGCTCGATATAAACCAACTTGCATTTGCTACAAGGTAAAGTAAATAACTCCCTGCTGAGTGAAATGTCTGGGTGGTGGAGGTAGCAGCGAGCAACCGACATGTAGGGAGAGGTGGGCGGCGAAGAGGGAGAAGACAAATGGTTTTGCTGCGAGTAGAGTAAGGATGCAGCATGGTCAACTGAAGTGGGGCCTTGGGGGGGGGGGGGAAGAACATTCAGACCGAGGAGTGGGAGGATGTGGTGGTGGGGAAAGATTTTTCCTAGAGCAAAGCAACATTTTGAGTTTGCAAGGGCATCTGTGCTAGCACGTGAATCCATTCAGTTTCAGTACCATCTTACACAATGCCTGCAGCTCCCCAATCCCCTCAGCCACCTCCACCACCAAGCCATTTAAGTCAGCAGACAATTATTTACTGTTTACCTTGCGTTAAATGCGAGTCAGTTTATATTGGACAGACTCAGCGTCAACTACAGAAACACATTGATAAACACCAAATTGATACCCATAAAGGAGACCCACGTAATGGGATTGCACTCCACAGCGAGGATTAACAACACTCCATCACTTGGCAAGACACTTAAGATATTGTTGACATAAAATTCCTTCAGTGATTCTCACCTACGAATACTAAAATCACTTGCTATTCGACTCTTTAAAAAAACCTAGTTTCCCTCCTGAATATTGCTAGCCCCACATATGAGGGCATTGGCCGGGTTGTTAACCCTTCACTTAGTGCCAAACTGGTGAAGAAGTGGAGAGAAGTACTAGACATTGATATATAGATCAGAGGGCAGCGCACGAGTTTCGAGTTCTTGTTTGCCGCAGATATGTGATCAACTGTTGAACGTTGTACTCAGTTTCTGATGATGGTGAGCAGACCATTGCTCAACATTCATGTTGTTTAGCCTTCACAGAAAATTCAAGTGGACATTCTTTGTTTATTGGCCGCTATTTCCAGTTTTATGAATTGTGTGAATGGGTTCATGCTGCACAACTTTGACATCCCCACGCTTTTGTGTGTCCTAATGCAATTTAGTAATGCTGTTTTGTGATTTTTAATTACTAATACTGCAATCTTGATAATTCTTATTGACGGCAAGACTTTTCTGTTTTTTTATTTAGGAATACCGAGACCCTGTGTTACTTTTTCTAAGTTTACTTCGTTTTGGTTTAGTTCTGTAATGGAAAAGGCTGTGACGGGCTTAACAGCCAGTGATTAAAGGCCAGTTTAATTGTTGTGATTCGCTGGAGCTTAATCTCACTCCCAACAAAATTTTGACTATTTACTTTCTTAAACATCAGACTACTAGATATTAGAATCGGATATTGGCAGATTTTTTTTCACCATCGAAATATGACATAGGAATCCTCATTTTAACACATTGGTGCATCCTTTATTCATTGAACATCATCCGGAACTATGGCAGTACACGTTTACACTAAAGGGTAAAATACTTACCAGAGTATAAGTAAAACTTTTTTTGGTCACTCAAGAGCTGGGTATGAAGCAAAAATCCACTACCCACCAAAAGAAGACAAAAATCAAAAAGAAAGACGAGGCCAAACAAAAAATATGGTATTTGGTTTGCGTTACCCGACCGACCTTATTTTTATTTTTATGAGCCGACCCTAAACCCTGTTTTCCGTCCAAGGAAAAAAAACCTCCCTACTTATTTTGACGCACCATCCTAAGATACAAAAATGGTTCAAATGCTTCCTGGAAAAAGGGAAAATATTGCTCAGTGAACATGAATGTAGGCTTTATTGCATAAAAAAATATTAAATTACAATTTTTGAAGCAAAGACTTTCTGATTTAGTAACAAAAAAAAATGCAAAAAAAAAAAGAATTTTCCGACCAACCAACCCTATTTTTTTTTTTAAACTGTGTAACGCAAACCAAACAATATTTTTTGTTTGGCCTGAGCATCCAATAGAAAAGCTAATAAAGAGTGATGATTGCTACCACACCTCAAAGAAGTTACGCCGTCACAGTTTACGCTTGCAGCTGATAGCGCGTTACTGTATTTGACAAAGTCAGGGAAGAATGAGTGGGCAAAAAAAAAAAGTTCCTTTCACGCTGAAACAACTTGATCTTCCCGGAATGGTCGTGCCATCCAAGATCGTCAGGGTAGCTTAAAAAATCCATAGGATTCAAAACAGTATAACCACTCGTCACCCAATACAGGAGAGTCAACCTATGTTCCAGCCTTGTTCTCACCAAAGTTGTCTATCCCACGTCGCCCATTAACCCAGTAGCTCGGATATATCGTGTCCACACACGGTAAATCATCCTTGCAGCTCTTCTTTGCAGCCTCAGACTCCGTTGGGTGCTCAAACAGCAGCAGCATAGCTCAGGTGTGTAGTAACAACTAGCCTAATGTATGGTTTATAAATCTCACTTCAGAGTAACCGTTCATTTTCACACAGATTGTACAAGGTTGACTTTGTTGGCAGAGAATTAGATAGCTCGCAAATCCACCCTCAATGTTACAGAAACACTACGACATTTAGGTTAGAGAAAATAGCAACATGCTTTGGTAGCCTGTTACACTTGTTGGCTACACAAGTGAAGAAAAGAAAAGTAGCTGCCACTACGCAATCGAGTTCTTTGTTTGTAAATAGTGGCACTACGGCCTCCTATCTGGTCATGGCAAAAAGTTCAAAAGTTGTTAGGGAGGATGTACAGTCACGAAGGGTCTTCCAAGTATGCTTCAGGCAGATCAACCACGTTTCTTAGTTTCAATAGTAGCAGGTGTAGTTTCTGGAGTAGTTCATGACACGGCAGGTTTTGCCCTTCATTTCGCAATGACCCCTGTCTGCTGTGTCTTGAATACTTGAATTGAATGTAGGCCTATGGGCGTGACATCCCGAAAACATATTGTCACAAAGTCAAAACCGTTATTGTTAGTACAGTGCTAACTTACCAACACCTTTTTACTTTTAGAATGCAAGTCACGTTGCAATGATTTTTTTAAAGGCTGTGTCTCAGGTCCCGGTGACGGGATCCAGTGTATAAAGACTCAGGTCCCGGTGAATTCATTGAAAACTAGACCTTCAGCGTGTTAAAGTGAACCTAACTAACGTAACGTAACCTAACCTAAACTAACTAATCCTAACCAAAACTAATACAAGTTTGCCTAAAAACTAAGGTTTTTTTGTTTGCCGGGATCCACACACGCAGAACTCTGGTCCCAGCAACGCGTCCAAATAGGCTTGAAACAGTTACAGCACAACCGGGACTAGAGATACTGCGTTTTTTAAATGTAACTCTCGCACATGAAACCCTAGCAGCTTTTTAGAGACAAAGGCTGCACTGCATTCCACACATTCATAAGGCCTCTCACCACTATGAACACGTTCGTGGTCGTCTAGCATATACTTTCGTCTGAAACCTAAACCACAAGAATTACATTTGAATCGTCGTTCCCCAGTATGGCGATCTAAATGCCTTAGTAAAGTACTTTTTCGTGCAAATTTCGCACCACATTCATTACATTTAAAGGACTTTTCGCCCCCGTGTTTTAACACATGCACTTGCAAATTCACTTTTTTCGCAAATGCAACACCACAATCATGGCATCGATACGGTTTTTCACCCGTATGCACCAATGCATGTTTTACTGCATCATCTTTTCTGGAAAATGTCGCACCGCATTCTTTGCATTTGAACGGCCTTTCACCTGTATGTATCATTGTGTGTCTTTCTAACACTGACTTTTGCGCATATGCGTTACCGCATTCATCACAAGTGTACGGCTTTACTCCATCGTGCACAGTCCTAACGCGGCGATTGAGGCCACTGCTCAAGCCGAAGTTTTGATCACAATGCTTACATTTGTATCGTTTTTCACCACTGTGTACTAGCATGTGTTTCGATAACGCAAATTTGTTCGCCAAGCGTGAACCACACACCTTGCAACTCGCAGAACTCTTAGCCATTGATAATATATTCAAGTTTAGAAAGCTTAATTTTTTGTTCCTGTTTACACAAACTTAGTTTTGTGTACACAAGGTTGGCGTTGGATTCGATTCGACTCCTACTAGTTTTCTAGGAGCATGGACAGCAAGGTTATCGGCCCGAGAAAGACACCAACGATAATCCACGTTGGGCAGCACTCCGTTCTTAATTTTAATACTTAACGGCATTCCTAGAGGGCACCACGGTACAAGCAAATTGGCTCGGCACTAGACTTTTGGACGGGCATCGAGGAGAGGTGTTCGCAGCCACTCCACGTCACACCTCACGAGAGTCAGACTGGGTAGTTTAGCGCCTACGACATTTAGAGCAATGTTGGGGGAGGGGCGCCATGCGTCTGAAGTCTAAAACTAAAGTCTGAAGGGCCTGGAGAGCGTTCAGAAGAGCCCCCGGAGCCTTTGCTTATTGTGATATTCTTCTTGATTCGAAGTGCATTCTTCAACATACATTATGTATCAAGGAATGTCTTTTTATGAACTTCTTTCTTGGGTGGCGAGGGTCTCTTTTTGTGTGGGAGGGGAGGGGGGGGGGGGGGAAGCCAGAGGAGAAGTTTAACAAAGTTTGTCTGCATGAGCCACGGGTTTTGCTTTTCCGAACTGACCATAATTTCTTTGTTGTTTTGTTTTTTAAAGACATGTTGATTCCCCGTTTGTCACCTTTATTGTTGTGTCTTTGTTTTTTTTTTGTATTTCTTTTTAACCAGTGTTCTAATAAATAAAATTGTCAGTAGCTTGAAAAAAAAACTTCAGTTTTAGAAACCACGTAAAATTTAGCCGATATGCATGGGACACAAATAAAATAGCAATTCTAATGATAAAGAAGATGTAATATGCAAATCGAGAGCAGGAAGCATTCTGCTTATACGCTCCTCCCTCTCAATAAAACCATCATAAAAAAAACAAGTTTAGAACTACAAAGGCGTTGAAAATGCAAGTAAAGGGAGGGTGAAGGGGAGAGAAGGGGATTTGCGCTTGAAAGGAAAGTTCCAGAGGAAAAGGATTTATTTTTCTTCCGAGGAGAGGTAAAAAAGAAGGCTACCCAAGGGGCGCCAGAAGTGTAGCAACCAAAGGGCGCCTGTGCAGAGCCTGCACCGCACCACATACTAACATGCAAACTTCACGTTCGCCGCCGCTGGCCATGTAGATCAAAGACATGTACATTCCACGCAGTAGCATAACAAAAGTGTCTCGGGGCCCATAGGCAAAATTTTTTGCCGGGCCCTAAAACATTTATTACCGCCCCGCCCCCTCCCCCCCCCCAAAAAAAAAAATCCCTTACCTTTCCAACTGTCTCGGTCCAAATTATACGCATACTGTAGATTGTTTGGTTTCCGTTACCCGAACAACCAACAACTTTTCAGTCCAAAAAATTACTTCGTAATGCAAACAGACAATGTCTGAAAAAATTTATGAAAAACATGTCTGTGTGGCATTTTTCTGCCTACCTAACTGTCGAATTATTGTAAGCTTTGCTTAGTAGCTACATTATTGCACTTGATAAATTGGAACTTGGACTTGCTTATAACATATTGTACTTTGAACATGAAACTTTCATACCGTAGTTAGTTCACTACTTGAGGCTCTTATGGCGATATTTTCGGCACGTTTTTTCAATGCAAATATCTCAGTGATGTTGTCCATGTCCATATTTCGGCGCCTGGTGCCTCCCCCCCCCCCCCGAGTTGCAGGGGCCCGTAAGCAATGCTTACCTAGCCTACCTGTACGTTACGCCACTGATTCCACGATACGCCATTGTCGCGGCCCTCTGTAAGCGACAAGCGACGCCACACAGAACCTTATAGAGCGGAAGGAGGATTGAGGGGGGGGAAATCTGTCCACGAGACAGTTCGCCGTTTCATTCGATATAAAAATTCGTTACGTTATTTGGCGCACCACTGTGGAATGGATGAGGGCGGGGTATCCCCCCGCTCATACTCGAGGTTTAAAGTTTAGGAAAAAATATGGCAAAAGAAGACGAAGCATTGAAAAAAAAAATCTTCTAATTGGCTTTTGAAGTGTTTCAAATGCACTGAAATGGCTGTAAGGCAGGTGTTTTACATGGTTCTAACGAACTTAAAACAACGCCCGCCCCTCCCCCCCACCCCATCTACTTACTCCTTATTGTTATATATTGAGGTGGCATACATACATACAGAAACCTGCCTAAGCCAGCTTATTCAGTAAAAAATCACAAATACACATGTGTGGTTCAACACATAGTCAAGAGGCAACACTGAACCTTTAGCTGTCTCAATATCTAGACACACGCTAGTGTGTCGCGCCAAGTCAGGCAACAATCATCACAACAAACATCACATCAATTCAATTCAATTGTCCAGGCTGTAAACCATTGTAGCGCGGCGCCATAGCGTCAGTGTCATATCTTGAAGCATAACTAAATACAGATGCAAACCATACTTAGCATAGTTAGGCACATTTCTTGGGGGAAAATAATAATGCGGTACAAAAGCTTAAATTGTGTTGAAATCAAGAGCAATGACCCACCAGACAAAAATTAACTCGTGTAGGAATGCCAGCTAAGCTGATTTCAATGTAAAATCTGACCCTCAATAACGTTGAAAATGTGTAACTAGCTAATTCTAATCCTCTCATCCCCATGTTAATTTCCAAAGGGTGATTATTCATCTATACCGAGATAACAGGAAGGCTTCCAGCTATGAAATTGGACGAATGGCTGCAGTACGACACGAACTGCGTACCTTTTATGGTTTGGAGCCTAGGGGTGTAACGAGGATGGCGTGGGATGGCGCGTAAGCGCGAAAATATTGTTATAACCATTGTTAGTATTGTCGGCATCGTCTCTCTTTGGCCAGCCAAAGTTCGGAAAATGAGAACGTGTATACTGACGTGCGTGCCTAGACACACACTAGTGTAGCACGATAAATCCAGACAAAGTTGCCAAAGAAATTGTATTCACGTCCAATTGCTACCGTAAGTTGCAATGTTCTAGTTTTCATTTAACCTTCGAACTATTAAGCGGCGCGATTAACTTGGCGAATGTTTTGATGTGTTGATATCATTCCTTTGAAGGGCTGAACCATTCGAAACTTGGCGGGCCCTTTCACCAGTTTTGGTTTTTGATATGATATACTTATCTACTACAGATATCCGCATCTCAAAGGGTTTCAAAGGGTTTAACGAGCATTAACCACTCCTGGTCATCTGCCCGAAGTCCTTAAGGCCCTATCCGCATCTCAGCCCTCTTGTAACAATACAAGGATGCAGGAACACAACAATGAACGGGGGCTGAGAACTATCACTCGATTACAATACAACGATTCAGGACACAACAATGAAAAAGGGCTGTTCTCTGCATCGGTGCTGAGAAGTTCTCAGCTACTCGATTAGTTTTTTAACGAAACCAGTGTTACACGTCCCAGTGTGTAAATTTAATGTACTTTCTAAACGGCAAGTTATTTTTCACCGTAATAAATACTGAAAACGGGCAATATCAGTAACATTTCAAGTATTAAAATTCATTACAATATGACACCTCCTATTGTGAAAATTTAAAGTTGCTTCTTTAAAACTTTCTTCAAAATCTGTAGTTTCGGTGGTACATTTTTGTTTGCTTGTGGAGATGGTTAGTTTCCATGTAAAATGTCGCACGCACCGACTAGGGCGCCCGCTGAACAGCAAAAAAAAAATGATGGGCTTTTCTGAGAACTTTTTTTGGGACGTACCTTATTTTGGCCTAATCGGTGTTACGGATCATCAAAAAAGCCATTCTTTAAATGTTTTTGATTTTTTTTAATAGATTTTATTCATGGTTCTGTCTACCAAAAGGACAAGAAGGCAAAGAAAAAGGGCAAGGGGCGAGGGGGGGGGGAGGTTACAGCCCCAATGTAGGGGAGAACTCGCGCACCGACTTCCAACACAACAATCTCCAACATTATATTACGTAATCTCTTTCGAAATATCGCCATCATTCGACAAATCAAATAAATCCTCAACTCAAATCTGAAGCCATAATAGAACACTACGTAAAAGAAAACGTTATTTTCCTTTCCGCCTTGCATTATTGGACTACTCCGTGCACTACATTATTGGTGTTGCGTGCTTCTTCATTGTCGGGCAAAGATGCGGACATCGGTAGATAAATAAGTTATCGCCTGCTTTCCTCGTGCAAAGAACTAACAATTGCTCGGGCCTGCTGCCCTCGACATTGTTAGGTTTCAGCACTTGGGAATCAGGCGATAACCTATACTAATTTATTGACAGGAAGTATGCACCTCCTGCTGTGCGTGCATACCATTAGCACTTAGGAGATTGCACAGCATAACATAGATGCATAATTATAGGAAGTGGTTATAATATAGTTAATGCATCCGAAACCAGCTACTAGTCGAACACGTCGATCACCCCTACTAACGGAAAAGTGGGGCAAATCATTACAATTATACACTGTTTACATACCACAGAATACCCGCCCCCCGCCCCCCCACCATTTGCAGTTATTTATCATTACTATTTTCAAATACAGATGAACAACCTATGTGCTGTACAAATACGACAGGGCTGAGTGACTGCATGGTGGTGCAGCAATTTACGTTGCCAGAGACACCTGTGTGGCTTTCACTGGACTGTTTCATACGCAAATTGGCTGAGGGAATTAACGTCACTTTCAAGCTTTTTGGACAGAGAACTACTGTTTGTTGTTGCTATGCAGCAGCTACAACGGCGATAAGCAGCAATGGCATAGAAATTGCATTAGTCACTGCAGTTATTATTAAGCTTTAAAATAATACCTAAATTACACTTAGCTCAGTCTACTAAGGAATGAAAGGCAACCTAAACGTTAGCTGGCTTGACTCGTGCCACACGCCCCCCTGCAGTAATGCTAGGCTGTCTTGTGGCACTTATAAATGCCGAGATTTCACCTTTCAAATTTTTTGCCCCAACTGGAGAGCAATGCTACCATCAAACATGGGGCAACCAAATACCTTTTGGTAACGAGTACTCATTACTTTGGGTACTCAGTGTTCTGGTGACGCCTACTCAATCCCTGCCGGTGATGTCCAAGAAGCACTGCGCAGCTGCTGGCTGGGGAATGTGCCACATACAGTACATTAATTCGCACCCCAACCAGCTACGGTCTTAATGACCCAAGTTAAAGATATTTGATGATGCTAATTAAACGTTCCCCATTTATCCATCCACACGCGGGTGTACCGGGGAATATGGTTTTAAGCTTACTACTTTAAGTTTAGATTCAAAATTTAAACCTCCATACTGTGTGTGCCATTGTAAGATCGGGTCACAGATATCTTACAGAAGTGTGTCCTAACCCAGCGTGAAATGAATACCATGCACATAGCGTACGTAGCATAACACACAGGTAAAGAGGCAGCACCTTACATAGGAAGCTGTCTCACTATATATACGTTTATTGGACATGAAGGCGCACCGTGGTGGGTCTGCATGAAACGATGTAATTACAAAAGAATGGTAAACATAGAGCTTTGTCTTAGTATGGTTAGCATACTCCGAAATCAGGTGAACTGCACAAACAATAGAAAAATGTCTCCGTGTAACAGTTTCTAACTCTCCATTACCATGGCAACACAAACTCTTAACACCATGGTGATAAAAACAAGAATGTGAAAACTAAACGTGAAGGGATAAAAAAAAGTTAAAAAGCAAAGAAAAGGATAAAATGATCGAGCTCTGGCACTTCAAACATTGTCTGAGTCGAATGTGCAGTTTGTACTCAAACTCGGCTTGTGGGCTCAGCTTGAAAATTCTATTCCTGTCAAAATACGATATCTGTACCAAATTTAGGCCGATTTTGACATTCACTGATTAATACTAGATAGATTGCCTTGAAAGCTTTCCAGTCATATGGCCTAAATATCAGTAGCAAGTGCCGTTTTTAAGTTATATTTTTAAAATTGGAAACCCTGATCTGTAAATTTTAGTGTGAGCCGAGTTAGTATCACAATCTAATTTTCAGCGACAATAACAAATATGGCAAAGGTATAAAAATAAACATAAGCACAAATTTCAATTCATTCTGCCTTAAATTGGCCCAAAACCTGCTTACTAGTATTGGTAAAAAAAAACTGGAAAGTCCATTTTCGCTTCGACAGAATTTGGAGGAAAACGGTGGAGGGAATTGTGGATTAGAGTGAAGCACAAAAAAAAAAATAAAGGAGTGAACGAAGGGTTTGAGTCAGACTTAGGTCATTGAAAAAAACCATATGCATAAATTAATAGTAATATAATAAAACACTTTAAACATCACGAAAAGATTGTATGGGCTACGCAGGGGTGCGTAGAATTCTTACAGGACAAAATTTCCCACAAAGTTTTTCTACAGATTTGTCAAATTTCCACAGCCTTTCACTATGTGGGCAAGCCATTTTTCAGTGAATTTCCTCAGTTCGCCGAAATTTCCGGCGAACCTCGTTCTAGCATATTCTACACCCCTGGGGCTACGGAATGGCAATAAGCCAACTAACACCGTTCCAGCACAATTTATAATTAATATTGTCGTTTCAAGAACTATAAAAGCGGGACTTTGTCAAGGGCTAATTTAAAAGCTCCCACAGAAACTGCACCAACGGCAACACCAGGAAGCAAGTTCCAAAGGTGCTACGACCCTCAATCCAAAAAAATGTCGTCTACATTCAGGTCGCGATGTCTGGACTCGTAGCTTGAATGGATGACCACAAGTCGAATACTACTGAGCTTTTTGAGTTTCTTAATTCAAAAAGAGGTAAGTCCACCGAAAAAAGACCGTGAACAATCTTGTATGTAAGTAATAAGTTTGATTTCAGCCTATGAAGTTCAAGTGGCTGTAGACCTGCCATCCACAGATGATCTCCAGGAAAAAGCTTCCGCAATCCCAACAGGCTATGTGTGAAACTGGGTTGCACCGATTCCAGGAGGTCTATGTCCTGCAGCAGATACAGCGACCAAGCTGGGCTTGCGTATTCCAAAAGCGGTCTCACAAAGACCTTAAAAGCCCACACATGAACCGCTACATTTTCATAAGTAAAACATCGTCTCATAATAGCCGAAAGGCGAAGAGCATTTGCCACAACCTTTCTACAGTGGGTTGTCGATTTCATACCCTGGGAAAACCAGACACCCAGATCTTTAGTTAAAGTCACAGAGGATACTGTATCTGACAGCTTATACTCTATACTTGATTTGTTTGGTCTATATGTGAAGGCAACAGCATTTGGCAAATAAAATAGGCAATTGCCATTCCATCGACCATTCATAAACGGGATTTATCTCATTTACCAAGTTTACACAGTTTTCGTGGCTGACATTTTCGGATCCAAGTTTAAAGTCTTCGGCAAACTTAAGCCTCAAACAATTTTTTGGATTTGGTGTAGATTGTAAGTCGTTTAAGTAAATTACGAATAACACTGGGCCCAGTACAGATCCCTGAGGAACTCCACTTATTACCTGGAGTGAGTTAGACAGAGAGTCATCGATTTTCACCCGTTGTGAACGGCCTTTATCCACTGCAGCAGGTTTCCCCTCACTCCCATTCGTGAGAGTTTGTACAATATTTTTTCGTGCACAACCGACTCAAAGGCTCGCTGAAAGTCAAAATAAATAACATCAAAAGGTGCACCAATATCAAGTGAGCTGGTCCACAAGACCCAGAAGTAGTTAGATTGTTGCGTATCTGTTAGGCAAAATTGGTCTTCATGAATGAGTTTCTCATCCATACCAAATGATATAATCCTATTTCTTATGATGGATTCCATTAACTTACATGGGATAGCAGTTAACGCAATTGGGCAATAATTTTTAGGGGCATTTCCCTTTTTAAACACTGGAACAACAATAAACTGTTTCAAGACAGACGGTAATGTTCCGAATTTAAAGGACAAATTAAAAATGTTGAGGAGAGAGACACAAATTTCTTGCCTAATTTGTTTAAAGAAAAAAAGTAGAAAAGCCTTCAGGTCCGACTGCGTGACTTGGTTTGAGTTTATTAATAGCAGTCGAGATTTCGCCAATTGTGAAGATAACTGAATTACACTCAGATGAAAAATAACTGTTGGGTGCAAATGGTAAGATCCCATTGTCAACAATCTCCATTTTCCACAAATATCTTGTTTAAGAGAGTTGCCTTTTCGGTACTGTCTATCACACGTATATGTCATCGGACGTTAATGGTGGGATTGATCTAACAGACCCGGTTTTATGTTTATACAGACGATCGAGACCAGCCAAGTTGCCTTCAGCAATTACTACTTTCTCTTTTTCTGAATGCCAGTTATCAACCATTTCAACATAGAGAACTGTACAAGCATTATAATTTTGTAGATTGAGAGTTGATGGATTACCATAAGTCCTCCAAAGTTTTTACTTTTTAGGTCCTAATTTACTTATTTCTCTGGGCAATCTTTTCTTAGAAAAACGATTCGGTCTATCCTTCACCCTACAAATATTAACAGCATTTACCACGGTATCCACAAAACAAGCCCATGCCAGGTCGCCCGATTGATTGCAGTTCACAAAACACGACCTCCAGTCGGTATGACTGAGTAATTCACGCAACTGTACGAAGTTAATCTTCCCCGAGGTATAGCACTGCCAATTATTGGGAACGAGTGCACGATTAATATAAAATTCAACCATGCAGTGATCACTTGTGCCCAAGTGGTCAGTGACTAATATTATAAATGAGGCGTTCCTCATGTGAAAAAATTAAGTCAAGAATCCGTTGGCCACGTGTTGGTTTGTCTACCAACTGGGTGCATTCAAGGGGTACAATGATGTCGAGGAACTCGCTATGCTGATGAGCCGTAGCCAGACATTGTCTCCCAATCTACAGTTGATAAATTAAAATCGCCCAATAAAATATTAGAAAACTAACTTAAGAGTCAAGAATAAACTTTCCGAGTGCATTAATATCCTGGCTAGAAAAACTATTTGGCAAATACCCTAAAATAAAATTAAGTTTAAGATTTGGTAAACAAATTGAAATTCCTTCCGACTTTTCTCCAATCGTCGCACAAGCTGCCGCCAGATGTGAGCGATAGACAACCATAACTTCCCCTGCACGTGGACCTCGATCACGTCGGATGGCCGAATAAGGTAGTTTATCCAGAAACATTGCGTCCGTAAAGATGTTACAAAGCCAAGTTTCAACCACAAAAATTAAATCAAATTTCAGTCCCGCGTGCAAAGCACGAAAGCTACCTATGTTTTTTGGGATACTGCTGGCATTTATTAACATACATTTGAAGTCCTCCGAAAGTTGTTTCGAAACTGTACAGCATTGAGTGGGATCGACCCAATTAGAGATGTTCGTTTCCCTCATGTGTATGGAGTTTTATAATTTCGTCCTACAATTGAACTTTACCTTTGTATATGTAAAAGGTGCAGAGCTTCCCTATCCAAGAGAGAGCGGTCAGCGCAGATGGCGTAGTCAATGGAAACGAAGCTCACGTGTAACTCGATGCAAGGTTTTCTGATGGTATCGTTGATATGAACCACAGCAGTATCGTCGGATGGGTTTTTCGTATAAATCCTCGGAAAGATTCCAACAAGACTAATCCTAGACAACTTTCTGTCGAGACGAATGCTGTTGATGAAGTTCTTGATATAAAGCGCGATACGGTTTGGATGATCGCGGGATACATTGTTGGACCCCAAACAAATGACGAACTCAGCTTCAGCATGAGATTGCTGAAGAATGATGGGTAACTTCTGGGCAGTATCCAGGACAGTGGCCCCAGGATAGGTCCAAGTTCGGGAATCCGGATGTGAACCATAGCAGTGACCTTGCATGGGTTTCACCAAAAGGACCAGTGGTTTCTTTAAATCTTTGTGTTTTGCTTAGCATGTATTTTCAAATGTATTTTCAAGCTTGCTCTTCTTGGTCTGAATACAAGTGCTCTTTATTTTTTTCCAGGCAGAGGGCAAGCACACTTCCGTGTAGGTCATTCCCACTGTTTGCCGATTTAGATTGTGAGGGTTTGTCATCCTGAGGAAGATTTCTTTCGATGGACTTTGTTTGTCTTCCACATTTCTTTGGTTGTGACAAACTCCAAAGAAACTTTGGTTTGACGATTTGTGCCCTTCATAAAGTTTACTTTTTTATTTTTTTCGTACAGTGATATTTCATGGAATTTCGGCTGTCGGTCTCGAGAGGAGATTTCCATTTTGACTATGAGTAATTACTCATTACAAGGTTGATTTGTGGTCAAATAATAATATTGCATTTAAGGGAAATTGCATTTTTTTCAATATCGAACTCCCCCTCCCCTCTCTTCATTACAGATGAAGGGGGAGACAGTTCGGGAAACCTAGGTAGAAAAATTAGTAACCTAGGTAGAAACCTAGGTAGAAAAATTAGTTCTCTTTTGTCCAAAAATATCACAAGTATTTTTTTGCTCCTTAACCCATTTGGAAGTTATTTCTTTGCTTGGAACATAAACATGCATTATGTCACAAATTTAGTTACTCACCTCCCCATACTGTAACATTCAATCCCCCTTCCCCTCTTGCGACATGTCATTTGTGTACAGCCCCTTGAATTTTTCTAATACGGAATTTTTTTTTCTCTTTAAGTTATAATTGTAATTGAATGGGAACAGGATTAAAGAAATTGTAACTATTCGGTGTGATTAACTTGGCGAATGTTTTGGTTTGTTGGTATTACTCCTTTGAAGGGCCGAACCATTCGGAACTTGACGGATCTTTTGGTTTTTAACATGTTGTAATTGAATGGGAACAGGGTCAAAGAAATTGTAATCTTTTTTTCCTAGGCCGTTGTAATTGTAATTTTAATTAACTACATTTAAAAAGTAATTTACCCAAACCTGTGCAGAGTGTCCATGATAAAATTAGGCTACCTCATTTTCCATCTTTCGTTTTGGGTCGCGACTCCATGCGGCCACTTGTGGAACGACATAGTTGTAACTCAAGGCAAAACTCAAGGCAAATTTGGATTGAATCTGCGTTCCTCGTTTGTTACAACGCAGATTAGCTTACCGCTTTTACCGTATTTGTTAGTGATACACACGCCAGAGCCGTCTACTACCGTACGGCCTGAGAACCACAGGGAAGCAGTCCCTGAAGAAACTGTCTGCAGGAAAATTCGTATTTTCCTCAGCTGCCTGTTAACTTTTAAACATTGAGGAAGAACAAGGAAGTAAAACGACTAAATTGCGAGATGTGGCACATACTCAGGGTTTCTCCCATGCACGTACACTTTCTTCGAATGTCAATTCCCTTTGTTTTTCTGGTCGTACGGTTGGACAGCTCCTGGCATATCTTTCGATAACTAATACCGGAAGAGCACAAAGCAGACCGGCCTGGAGTGGAGCAAGGAACACAGCTACTATCTCAGTTGGCCTTGCACGTTGTAACTATTTACTGAAGTAACCCATGTTAAAAATACGCTGAACAGGTTTTAAAGGGATATACCTCCCAGCGCTATTTTTCTCGATCCTCCACATCAAGTACGGCCCCAAAGGTCTATTTACTTACCGTTAACCTTTCCCTTGCTAAAAATTTGTTTTAAAGTGGCACTATCACCGATTGAAATGCGAACGAAAAGACCGTGGTGCCATCTAGCGGCAATGATATTTTTAATCTTTATAGCTTGCTTCCAGGTGCACGAAGATGAACCAAATTTTCACTCAATAATTAAGGATGTCGTGGCTTGTTTGTTTCGTTAAAAGAAATGCCGTTATGCATTCCTTCGCTTAGTGCAAGCAAGAGCTAGATGGTACTACACAGCGCTAGATGTCAGATTTCGTCTGCTCTCAATCGGTGATAGTGACACTTTAAAATGTGGTGTCTGGGAGATTTTCTGTTGAATAATTGTTAGGTTTATTTACTGCGTCCCGCAGTATATGATGCATTGCGCGCTGCATTGCGTGTACATGTACTAATTTTCTAATAATTACCATGAGATCAAAAAATCTAAAAAACTAATGCGGTAAAAATTAAAATAAATTATTCCAATAGATCGCCGAAGCAAAATTATAAGACAATAGACTAGAAAATTATAAATTGTGATTTTAAAATAAGAGAATCATTCCGGTTTGTGACGACATAATTAATGCGTTCACGCTGGCTTGTCTATTAGGCACAATGCAAACTGAGATAGTAGCTACGTTTTTCGCTGCGAGGAACGAAGCTACTGTCTCGGTTGACCTTGACTAAGATAAATGCCCGGGTGCGATCGACGCGTAGTTGTTATAAGGCAGGCGGAAAGTTATACGGCAAGCGGTATGTTGCTTTAACGTACTAGAAAGGTACGAAAAATACCACCCGTGCTACAATTAGTCTAGGCATGCGCCACCTTCACGTGCAAGAGCGTTCCATGAGGGAGGAGCGATGCAGCAGAATGACTTTTTCAAGCCAAGGCCAACTCGGATAAAAAGAGCGTGTTTCGTCTCCTAATCAACGCCAGTTCCTACGCGTCCCAGAAATAGACGCTTTTAGCATTGCTTTAGTAAAAGAAGATTCTAACAACGTTAAATTAACTGGCCTGGACCAAAGAAACGAAACCCAGAGCTTGTTTCCCAGACGACCTTGTATCAATTGGGATGGAATGATGAAGCGATAGTTGCACCATGGACACTCACGTCCTACGGATGTTTATACATTTATTAGCTCCTGCCTATAGTCACAAGAATAGGGAAATAAACGGAAATATAGAAATATTTAATATTGTATAAAATTCTTTATACCACCATTTTCAAAGATTCTTGTTTTTTACGAAATAATAATTTAGAAGGGTTTAAAAAGGCTATTTATAGAATGTGCAAGTGTGCTTATAGTTACTTTGCCATTAATAGACAAATTCAACCAATGCGAGTCTTCGTGGCGTTTGGTTATTCATATCTATTTGTTGCTAGGTTTAACTCGAGATTCTACAAATACAAATTTGCTTCCATTTTATTATAATGCAATCATTACGTCAATTACATACTATATATACCACTTCCGCCACGTGCCAATAACACCCCTTTCATCACCCCATTGCATTTCGTCTACTTGACCTCACTTCCGATCACGTGCTTTCTCCATTAGAGCTATCTATCACTCACTCCTGACAGGAAGTGGATGCCATCTGTCGACCAATGATAAAACTAATGGAGCCATCTTAAAAGCCGAGAGCGGTCATCCTGGTTTCAAGTGGTTACTATGGCAACACATGACTGATGACGTCATCTTCCTCAAAAATGCTAGCTCGCATTAATCCATGGATAGGGAGTCTGGAAGGAAAGGGTAAAACCTGAAGATGCCAACGAACTCAAGTTATGTTGACGACCTAACTTAATTTTTTTTTTTTTTTCGCAAACATCGGTAATTGCTTTCCCTCCTTGTATGTTTGTTTGTGATCTTCAGGTCACTACTGAGAAAGATTGAACAGCTACTTAGCTCGGCTGGAGCCTGCAGCCAGTACCCGCCCCCGGTGGCGCAGTGGTTAGAGCGTCCGGCTGGTAAACGGGATGTCCTGGGTTCGAGTTCCAGTCGGGGCAGTAATCTTTTCTTTCTTTCTCAGACTAGTGTATTGTGTTTCCTCACAAGGTCAGTCTTTAATGCAGACTGCTTGCTTCATTTACCCATTAACTTGTGATTTCTTTCTTTATTTACTACAAGTTTTTTTCTTCTCTTTTAGTTTGGGGTGAAATTGGCCCTTCACCATCCTAGTGCATACGCACAATTTATTTATTTATTTATTTATTCGTTAGATATTATGGACTTTGATAGTTTATCGCACTCCAAAAGCCATGGCACCAGAAGGCGAGAGGGATAGTTTTGCTAGGCATTTCCAATCGGATATTCCTACTATCTTTTACGTGCCACAATCGGTATGACCACGAGGCATCACAGGGATCTTCGTACCAGAAGTGGTTGCTCATATGGCTACATTGACCCATCTCTATCAATAAAACGTACTTCGAAAGTAACGCATCTACACGAAGCTGATAGTAACTCTAAATCAATAATTAAAATACGCTTCGGATAGACTTATTTTCATCGCTGAAACTTGAATTTTTGACTCTCAAATACGCAAAAAAACTGCTTTGAAAACTGCTCATGACGTCAAAGTTCAATCACCCAACGTAACTGTCCGGGCAAACTTACCAGAATAAAACTTGGTTTGCAAAAAAAAAAAAAACCTAAAAAGGTTTTGCTTCAACTGTCTGAATCCACGAAAAAAAAAAAACAGACCTACAGGTTTTAAAAGGTTGTCAAACATTCACGTTGCTGTAGCTTGGAGGTGCGCGGATTGAGCCGGGAAAGTAAGCCATTAAAATAAAGAAAACCTTTTCAACCAGTTTCTCGCGTCGCTCTTTCAATCTTTCAATCTTACCTTCGTAGGGGTCTTACTTTGAGATGAGTAAGCGTACAAACATGCAAACAAATAAACATTATCGTACGTTTTTAACAATGTTGATGAAATGCAGGCGTGCTATGATGAACGAACGGTGAGCAACAATTGCAATTAGATTGCCTCCTAATAATCCGTACATCGATTTTGTAAAGCCCTGGTGAGCGAAAAAACAATAGGAAATATGAATCGACGCCAACATTGTGAGCGAAGCAAACGATATGTCTATGGTAAAATCCACCCACATTAGTCAGTGGAGAGAGTGTTAGCGATGCGATAGAGCCTCTTCACGCTTGCGTTGAAATTGTAATACGACGTTAGGCTTAAAGTAGTACGTGTTTTCCCAGCATTAACCAAAACGTTTTAGGGATGAAACGATGTCAGAAACTATCCAGGTATGGTACTTGCCATACTTAATTCTCATGAAACACACAAAAATAGTCGATTAGCATTTTTTAGCAGATCGCGAACTTTGACAGCCACTTGCCTTCTAAACGGAAGTAGTTCCAAGATGGCGGCGATGACAACAATAGCTTAATCGATGGCTTCTGTAGTTACGTTTCGAGTTCCCTAAAGCAAACTGTAATGAATGTCTAATGCCAACCGCGCCAACATGATCAAAAGAAATCTATTCGTCAATTTGCAAAAGAAACACGATTGCTGGGCGGTGTTCGTTGCAGAACATAGTTCAGAGTAAGTTTTGGGTGTTTGACTGCGCCACGTAAACGAAATCCGAACAATGGATAACACTTCATACCATTCTGTGAAGGAGGAAAAAATAGCAACGAAGAGTTAACGTAAAGCTGACATGCATGCTTGGCTGCAGTAATGCTGTTGATACTACGATGTTGTCGAACCGTGAACTGTGCGCATTAATTGACGGTATGAAAACACCGTACGATCACAACCGTTATTCAATCGACAGCCTTGCTGCAATACACGGACACACGTACAGTACGTAAAAATGCGACGAATTTACGCTTTCAGAAACTCGGAAAATGTTCATGATTTTTGTCGAAATAATGACACTACACCTGTTGAAAAGTGACACGTGCCGTAAACGAATACGATTCTGTACCAATTTCTCACGGACGACAATGAGACGAATCACTCCGGATTTGCAGTTTGCTTTTCGTAAACGTCAGCGTCACAGCGAACGTCATTGAACGAGACGATAGGATAATGGTTTTTTTAATTTTTTTTTTTTTTGGGAGGGGGGGAGGCAGGACATTCATTATTGGAGGAAACGTGTGTTAATGCTGGCCATACGAAATCATTGTTTGAACAGGCTTGACTGTGAAGAGTTTCGGAAAGTTTGACAACTTTGGCTTGAAAGCGTCACGTAAGGATTGAAGTAAGACACTCGTTACAGTTTGTTTCCCCCCCCCCCCCTCCTCCATACCCCACCTGCTTCTAACGCTCCTCAAAACGGGCCTTTTAAAGGCCAAACCAATACGGCTCTTTTCAGGAACATTTTTGAATGAGAGAAATCATTCCTGTTTAATACAATTTTGGTAATGCAGAAATAACACACTATTAAGCATTAAACAATAAATGTATTAATAATAAAGAAATGCTATAGGGTAACACTGCCTAAAAAATGTGAAATTATTAGCAACAAAAATGTTCGCGCAAATGAATTGTTATGCTATTTCTGCATCATTGTTTGAGTTGGAGCTCGCGGATGAATACAGACAGATCAGTGGTAAGCAGGCTTTGGTCGCGTCGCTAACACTTTCTCCACTGACTAATGTGGGTGGATTTTACCATAGTAGATATTACGGACTATTACGACGATACAGCGCCATCTATTGGCATAAAAAACGAACACGATATTAAAGATAAAAAAAAAGCGCGTTTAAATGGTTATAGTGTCTAAGCTAGTCGGTAACTGGAAAGGAGAAACCTGTCAAACTGCCTGCAGTATTGCATAACAGGATAGTGTAAGACAACACCACTCTTCCCACATTTATGGGACCGACTCTGCGTGTGTTCACTGCCCTGTTCGAATCCCAGTAATTATCTCCACTCGCTCCATACTACACTTCCGACTGCTTGTAAAACGTCGAAAGGTTCACAATTAGCTAGCTCATCTATACGAGCAAAAGTTTGCTTCATAGGACTAAGGCTCAACGAAACTCATAAATTTTCTCATAAGAAATAGAAAATTACTACTAGAACAGTCTAAAACTGGATGTTAATAATTCTTTTCACGCCCAGGAATGGAAAATAGAGAGACTGAGCTAAACAAATGAAAATTGGCAAAAAGGCCATTAAATACAAAGTTCACACGCAAGATTGTAAAGTAGGCCGTGCTAAACTAGTACGGTTTAATACGTAATAATTACAGCACGCCATACCGAACTGGCTATTCTGGCATGCCGCATCTTGCCACGAAACGTAATGATAACTGGCAAAGGGAGAGAGAGAAAAGAGTTAGTGATCACAAGGTGTGTCTGGAATTTACTACGGGAGGGCATCCGAAAAGTGAGACCAGCCATGCACTTATTACGTCTGAAATAAAACCGTGAACGAGACACAGCCTTGCCATCACTCGGAACGGTTCACCGTCACACGCTTTGAATTATTACGTGTGAATGCGGAAGTAGCATACCAGCAAACTATGGTGCCCAAATCCAGTCAAAAATCGTTGCTGTTCCACGTAAGCAGCAGCGAACAAATGGGATTACTTATCGAACCAATAGATGTCACAACCGCTCCATCTTAACACAGTCATGAAGGTCTTGCAGCCAGGAGGCTTGTCCATTTCTATTAGTCCAAGATGTAATTAGGCAAAAGCTCTCATTACGGGGTGCCATTTAGATGACTATGGTTTGAAATAGGGCTAACTAGAGTACAAAGACCACGTCTTATCAAAGGTGTTCACCGTAAAATATTCTTCCGTAGTAGAGGGCAAAGGTCAACTTTTTTTCTCGGCTGTGGTGGCATGCATCGTCACATGAACGTTCAGAAAGAAGGAGGAGTGATGAAAACTTTGTACACTGGATAACTTGCAATGGGGATTACTACGGATTACTTCGGAATACCATATGTTACCAGTTGATTCCCCCAAAATTACCAGTGGTTTAACACCGCTTTACCAGTTAAAAATAACTCAGATATTAACATCGCCAAGCTAAGATTCTGTTCTACACTTCACATTACTGGATTACTACAAGGTATACTTCGGATTACTACAGGGAATACTTCCGTTTATTGAATTACTGCAAGGTATACTTCGGATTACTGGATTACTACGAGGAATACTTCTGTTTATTGAATTACTACAAGGTATACTTTGGATTACTGGATTACTACGAGGAAAACTTCTGTTTATTGAATTACTACAAGGCATACTTTGGATTACTGGATTACGACGAGGAAAACTTTGGTTTATTAGATTACTACAAGGTATGCGTCGGACTGATGCATTGCTATATGGAATATTCAGAGTACCTTAGGATTACCACTGCCTTTTTAAGTTTCCTGCTTTTCAAACTACCTGGAATTGCCAAGGATTATTAAAAATTTCCGTAGAATAGTAGGAAGACCACGGACAACTAGGATTATCGTAGCCAGTGATGATTACCAAGCACTTGTACACCGGTTACCAAAGTTGAAGCCCCATCAGGAAGGCAGCAGGCATTTAAACAATTTTCGGCGGCCTCATTGTCGTGAAGACGAAAAATTTTTATTATGTGTTGTGTAGTCTCTAACGGATCACTAAGTTAAAGAATTTTGGTTGTTATTAAAAACAAACGTAAGTAACGACTGTTCGGTTAATTTCTGTCTGATATAGGAATTTTAACACTAGAGTTGTTCAACACTTCGAGGTGCATTCCCCCCGATTGGCTTTTCCTTAAGGTTCATTTTGCAACATTACTTCAGATGCGTGTAAATGTTGCAAAAAGCATTAGTTTTCCTTTTTTTCCCACGTGAGAAACGGTTTTGCTACATACGTTCTAACCAATGTAATGTTACAAATTTTCAGTGTCGGGCAGGATGGTCTAATACAGTGAGAAGGTGTGTCTTTTGAAGTGCAGTGGCAGTACACACCTCTGCAGCCTCACCAGCAGTGGTGAACACCTCCGCAATTCACGGACACTTGACAAAAACAAAAAATTTTCAAAACGGATGGACATTTGGACGAAAAAAGTGGACACTTGGACAACATTACGTTGTGCATTTTAGGAGTTGTTGAGCATTTTTATAGTTAATTGACGACTTAAAGAAAGGTACTTGCTAGCTAACAAAAAAATCTAATTTCAAGTGAATTTTGTCTGTTAGAAAACTCCCCCCCCCCCCCCCAAAAAAAAAAAATAGTAAATTTTCCTGATGGAAAGCCATGGACATCGGAAAAACAAAACGACACAAACAAAGCTAGGAATAAAGTTGTTGAAACTCCGTACCCTCCTTGGTGAAATTCGAACCAAGGCAACTGGCGTGACCAAATATAACAGCGATATTGGCATGAAAAACAAAAAAAGTGCACCAATTTTTTTTTCGTCAACAAGAATTACTCCAAAAAAATTTTGGCAAAAAAATTGACAACGTAATGTTGAGAAATCGCTTCCTGGTGAAATTCCGTGCTCTAACAGATGAAATTTGAGCCAAGGCAACTGCCCTAACCTAACCTACAATAACAGTAATAATAAATACAGAAAAAACCGACAAAATAATTTTTTCTGGAGCTTTTTTACCTTGGGCTTTTTTCCATTGGTTGTTTCTTACAGGCTTTTTTAGTGTTTTTTTTTCAACGTTTTTTTATCCGCATAGGCGTTCACCAATTCCCATGAACATAAAAAAAACATTAAGTAAAACCACTACTCGCCCAGGGCAATCCCCATTAGGCTGGAAACGACGTCAGGAACTACAGCTTGTCATATTTAGACTTCCACACATTCACAGACGTGCAGGCCATGATGGTGTCAGGAAGCGTATTCCACTCGCCAACAATACGGTTCGTCAGGTAGTTCTTCCTGACCAGCAGCCTGGCGTGATCAATATGCAACTAAAAACGATGGCCTGTAACACACTGCTTGCCAAAGAAGGTGTGGGAGATGTGAAGCACCACTGACATGAAAGTTTCGAGTAGCTCACCTCTGACTCTACGGCGGGACAAGGTAGAAAGACCAAGATTATGGAGCCTTTCCTCGTAGGGAAGATCTTTTAGGGAGGTAACAGACGTGTAACACGACATTGGACAGACTCGAGAGTATGAATGTCTTTCACGAAGTAGGGAGACCAGGCCTGACCTTCTGTTAATTTTGTTGAAATGTTAAAAAAATACGAAATTCGAGCCAGGGCAGCTGTCCTAACCTAACTTATAGCAACAACACGAAAAGAGCAACAAAAATGACAAAAATTACATCTTTAAATTGATTCGGTAGCTGTTCTAATTAACATAAATGGATGTAATTAGGCTTAGATGAAAGATGGAGATGTATATTTTCCAATAAGGGTATATAGAAAGGTTTATCGTAATTAGGAGGTAAGTTAGAACCGTTTCTCTGTGATGTAGCTCCATGCTTTCTTCTTCAGTTCACTGCATGCTACATCTTTAAAATGATGCGGTCTAAGTTCTAATTATGATAAATGGGTGTAATTAGGATTATATTAAAGGTGGCAAAATGTATATTTCAACAAAGGTATTAAAAACGGTTTATCCCAATTAGGAGATAAGCTACAAACAAGTGTTTATCTGTGCTGTAGCTCCATGCTTATTTCAATACTCTTTAAGTCACATCTGTAACATAATGCGGTGGCAGTTACAGTTATGATTATTGAATATATTTTAATTAAGCTTGTGGGAAAAGATACATATCTATCTTTCATAAGCCTAATTATATTCATTAATCTTAATTAGAATGGTTACTACAGCAGTTTAAAGATGTAACTTGTGATAAATAGACCCAAAAAGCATAGTGCTACCACGTAGATAAACTGCCGCAGCTTAGCTCCTAATTACAATAAAACGTATTAATCTTTCATTTAAGCCTAATTACATTCATTTAACTTAATTAGAACGGCTAGTGTAGCAGTTTAACAATGTAGCATGTGGTAAATAGACAAAATCCACATCACTAGAACGTAGATAAATTGCCATAGCTTAGATCTTAATTACAATAAATCGTTTAAACTACCCGTTGAAAAATAAACATCTCCACCTGATATCTATGCCCAAATACATCCATTTATCTTAATTAGAACTTCTACCGCGTCACTTTAAACGTGTAACTTACTGTGAATTGAAAAAAAAAATGGTGTTTGCTAGTTACTGTAGTCATTGCAATTGCACTCACGTTTTTGAGCACTAAAGCAAATCTGCCTCTACCTTACAAGTATTTTTTTAATTATGAAAAACTCTAGAATTTTGCCACTATTTTGGCCGCAATCTTGGATATCTTGTCGTGTAGAGTTTTGGCACCTTTTTAGACCATCTTTTTTTTTAATTCGGCAGACCTTAAAAACTAACAAGTGACACCAATCTTGCATATATTAGTATAATTTTGACATTTTTTTATTGTATGGCGCCCATTATAAAATCAAAATGGCGGCCCTGTTGTTTTTTGTACAGGTTTCAGGTGGGCACCCTTTCCTAAAATTTTCTCATGGGTGTGGACATGAAGTAAACCAAAGATGGTGTTATCCTCACAAAGTGCAGTTTTCTTGAAAATTTTGCTGCTTACACGCTGGACTAATAATAAGAAATACATAAGGGTTTGTACTGAGTTGCCAAAGTATACAGCACCAAGTATCCATCGCGTAAAAATCCGTACACCCGTCTCAGCTCACGTTCTCGCAAGAAAATTCTTCTTTGTCACTAACCAATAAGAATGCAGTGTCCGTATCGCACTGTAGCATCCTTTGGTTGTTAAACTGAAACGAAAAATGCTGGGAAAAAAAAAAGAAGAAAAAACCTGAGCACAACAATTTGAAAACCAATTGAAAACGCCGTTGACGAAAATGAGCAGCCGTATTTCGTATTCCGTTTACAACCCTTTCGTTCGTGTTCGACATCACGTTTCCCATTTCAGAAAATAAGGGAATTTCTACGTGCCGACACGAGTCCCAAGACGAAACGGAAAAGTCCAAAATGTAGCATTTCGTTTCTTGGGAGGCACACCTATATGAATTCAGATCAGTTGGTTGGTTGTGTAGGAAAAAAAATCTCGAGTGTATAGTGTGACGAACTTATTACCCGGTCTAAGTTCACTGATGCACTTGTAGTCGTAACTTAACATGGGGCACATTAAGGCACTTGGGACGCCTGCCACTGTTTTCCCTTTTAGGCAGACAAAATTATGAAGAAAAAACAATTAGAGAAAGTAAAAAACAGTAAAACAAACACTTTTTGAAGATCGTAATAATGATTCTACTGTTGGAAAAAATAGTGTCTGCAATTTTTTCGCTCTTTTTATGCTGACGCCCCCCCCCCCACTCTTCCTCCTTTAGAAAATCTTATCTTAATCTTAGTAATCTGAACTAAATAGACGTAAATTGCTGTAAATAAAATAAAGGTAAATTTGAAATAAATTATCAGGGAAAATCACACACTAGAAATAAGGCAGTAAGCCATCTTTATACACTTAGGTTTCATTCAGATAATATGACTTACATTCGAACTAGCGATCCAGTCCATTACACGATCACTATAACGTACTCCCTTTACCGATATGTTAATGACCTGTGATGCCTGGTTCGAATCAGAGTCACGTCACTTAACTTAAATGCGTAAGGTGGTTTACTGCACTGCCTTGTTTCTGGTATACGATTTTCGCTGTTGGCTTATCTCCAATTTACCTTTATTGATCTGAATTAATAATAACGTTAAGCTAGTGTTAATCCACTGGTAATTTTTGGTAATCAACTGATAACCCATGGTATTCCGAAATAGTGCGTGGTAAATTTAGGTAATCCATCATAATCTAATTAATGTTTGCAAGTGATCGATGTACTTATGGGCGCTGATATGTACCCCACTGGTTCTTATGGTATTTATGGGGCCATAAAGTCATGACTATCGGGGTATACTTATGATTCCAGTATTACGACACTGGTACTTACGCAAAGCGGTGACAAAATCGAACAAAATTATACAGATATTGAAAAGTTTAAAATTACGTAAAATCATGTACGCAGCAGTTATCATTTTGTCTTTTTTACGACTAAGGGAGGACTCGTACACAACCATCTTGAATTTCTTGAAAAGCTTTACTAGTGGCGCCACCACTACATGCTGACATACAGGAACAGAACGTGAAACTATTTCTGGATAGGGGAACGACAGTAGGAGAGGGAGTTGCTCCTATTTATTAATCGTGATCATCGTGGCTGAGCGGTGAGAGAGCGGCTGGAGGTTTGCGGATCTGGTCGAACTACTAGAAAGGGGATCTTGGCAAAGTCCCCGACAGGGCTCCCGGCTAGGGCGTGAGAGGCTACCATGTTCCTTCAGCGTGTACGAGAACTATGCTGGCCAAATGCGGACAATCATTCGGCCCCTACGATGATCGGAGGTTTCCCGGTTCAACCCCCCCCCCGGGCTGGCTCCTCCCTTTACCAGATATTTCTTTTTCTCCAAAAGTCTGGTAATGTTCCAAATTGAGCCGGTTCGGCCATACGAGCATGAAATTGCTTCGGCTGACTTAAGGTCCAAAGGAATTAATTTAAAAAAAAAAATAAAAATAAAAATGTATACAAATATAGATTTAAAAAATGGTGGAATAACTCAAGTTAACCGTTCTAACCGTTCTAAAGCTCAAATGAAAAGTGTAAAGACGTAAAGATTACAAATATTACTAGAAAGCCAGTATAGTGGACATAAAATAAACAGTTTACTACGTTTCGAAGCAATCCCCCCTTCGTTATCAAGCAATAGAAGATACGGCTTATAATAAGCCAAAATCAAGTAAAACATTGTACAATCCATAAAAACGTAAAAACTGGATGCGGCTGTAGAAAATACCATTCTTGTAAACACGAACCGAACCAGTAAGTGCATCTGGCAACAATTTCTACATTTTCATCATTTCTTGCAAATAGCAACTGTGAATTCAAGCGAGAAATCATTGCAATACAACTAGGCCGCATTATTAAAAATGTGTTTTTATTTTAAAGTTGATATTTAAAGTTGAGACGGCATATTCTCGATTCAAATGCCACTCTAGTGTAGTTTAAGTATCGATAAATTTTCTCAACCACTCGTTACATTCCCAAGCAGAAAAAAAAAATCTCGCGCAAGTGCACGGTATTTTTTTCAGCATTCTGCTTTCATTCTTGTTATGCCCGTATTAGGGCCATGACGTCACTTTCACGAATCGTGGGACTTATACGAAGACGCAGTTGCTTCTAAGTCAGTATTCGGAGCTTTTACCTTTAACTGTTTATGCCTACTTAAAGTGGCACTATCACCGATTGAAAGCAGACGAATTCTGACAAGATCTAGCGCTGTGTAGTACCATCTAGCGTTTGCTTGCACCAAGTGAAGGAATGCATAACGGTATTTCTTTTAACGAAACAAACAAGCCACGGCATCCTTAATTATTGAGTAAAAATTTGGTTCATCCTCGTGCACCTGTGAGCTAGCTATAAAGGTTAACAATATCAATGCCGCTAGATGGCGCCACGGTATTTTCGTTCGCATTTCAATTGGTGATAGTGCCACTTTAATACGAAATACCAAACTATTGGATGACGACATGTGATAGGGACTAGCTACGCTGTGCCAAATAGAGGAAAACATCACAATCATCGTTAACATCGCAAAAGTAAACATCGTAAATCAAAATCATTTAGAAAATCGAAATCATTTATCTAAATTGCTTCGGAGAATCGTTTTGCGGAAAGGAAACAAAAATTCCCATTGAATGTCACTCGAACTTTTATTGAAATCAAAAATTTGTGAAAGAACACTCAACTCCTTTCCAGCAAATTTCTCTCGAACTCCGATCTCATGAAATAAAATTTGGAAAGGAGTTTCGTGGTAAAACTCACAAATCATTGATTTCATAGAAGCTATTTCGGGGTGTGATAGATGATAATTTTTATAACAATAAATTACTTTAACTGTCAATAATTTTACGCAAAAAAAGAATTTTACTCACAATGAACCACTGACACCAAACTCCCCAATATTTCGGCCTTAAATACTACAGGCACCTTAACTAGGTTCCCAGCTGGATGCTTAAAAACCGACATATTGGCGATTTTGTTGTCAGTGGTTCACTCGGAGTTTGGGGGAAGACTCTCTTGTACACTTCACTCCCACTCAAACCGAGTTTTCGATTGTCTACTTTTACAAAATTATACTCTTAATTTCAGTTCGAGGGTGAGGGCGGGGGGGGGGTACGTAGCCCGCTGGAAGTGCCAAATAGGGGCAACAATATGCAAACGAAAATAGCCTAAATCGACCTTCAATACTTTTGGAAAACCGTACATAATGCCACACATTTTATTCTATCAAGTTATGATTGATGCGCATGTCACACATTCAAAACGTAACAACGGCGCACCTTTACTACTGGAATTTTGGCGGGAAAAGGGCGTTTGTCATGTAGGGCGTGAAAGCGTCCGTCCTGGGAGTGAAGCCTATTATTTATGGATTCATGAAAGCCGATATATCTTCAGAGTAGAGAAAGTAACATGACACTTTAAGATGTAAATTTATTATCACAACACCCCTAAAATACGCAGAGAAGACTCCAACGGAGCAAACTACCTTTTGAAGTGAATCAAGTTACCATCGTTCTTTGGTAAGAAGGACGGATCCAAGAACGGGAGGGGGGGGGGGGGGAGGTGCCAACCAAAGAGGGAAAAAATGTAGGAAGTTGTTCCATTAACGTTGAAAAAGCCAGAAACACGTAAATAAAAAATGTCAACATCAATTTGGGAGTTGAGTTGCGATTATGGGACACCGTAGATTCATGCCTATAATCTTATTTTTAAAGAACCTAGAGACAACAGCGACACTTGGTCAAGGATAAATGTTTAAAGCATTCCGAGGACTCTAACGTCTAAACTAGATTTTGTATTTTTTGTATTCATTAACGGAGATCCAAATCAGCGATGTTTGAAGTTGACAATCTCATCGAAATTTGCAGACTTCATCAGATTTGTTACTGCTTTAATTTAACGATTATCGTACTGTTCAGCGAACAATTGACGAATCTCGTGGCTGGAGTTTGCTCTGGGAATGTCGTGTTATTAATGATGATGAATTAACCTTGGCAGTTCTCATTTGCACAATTATACTCATAACATTTCTGCCAGAGAGAGCTAACTCCATAAGGCACTTCAAACTCAATCGTTCCATTTAGTGTCACTTCAACCATACTATAGTGCCTATTGTTTATATACGTATATATTTATATTTATTGTTTCGTGTTTTCACTTTACTCAATGTTTACTGTATACTATCCCATTCTTGCTGAAAAATGACAGCGAACTTATTCGTTTAAATATATAAGTTACCGCCATCTTGCTTTTCTGTGTGTGCAATGAAGCTAAGATGACGTCATATAAATAAATAAATATAATGTTTGATGCAATAGCACAAATATCATGGAAAGGCCCAGGGAGTCACTGATATCCAGCCAAAAAAAAAAAACATTTAAGATGCGAGAAAAGAAAGTACTTCAGGTTACAAGAGATGGCACAAAGAAGACTACACCAGATTTAACTGCCCGATTTCCCCCCCCCCCACTCGTCTGTCAACCCGTAATAAAAGTAATGTAAAATGAGAGGTTGAAACATGAAAAGGAGTAAAAGTAAAGTTATATACAATAAAACGCTTTTTAGACGACTCAGAAGTAGGAGCTACAAAAGAAAATGGGTGAGTTAATAAATGTGCTCAGACGATGATGATGAGTCGACCAATGACAACAATCTTTTCTTCCAGAGGATGCTGGCCAGTGTGTTTCAAACTCCGGCAAATCTGATGGTAAAGAAATTATGTCTACAATTCAGTCGTGCGTGCGGGATGGTTAATTTGTAACTGTGGTTCCCGTCCAGGTTACAGGGCTTAATTTGAAGAAGGGAAAGTCGATCGATAAGATCCAACGGATGATCTTAAATGCTAGAGTAAGATCAGCCTTCAGCCTTCAATGTTCCAGCGGGCCAAGTCCAAGTTTCTTGAGACGTTCACGGTATGGCAAGTTTCTCATGCCTTGCAATGATTTTGTAAAAAGCTGTTGGACACTTTTGATGCGGTCAATGTCCTTTAAAAGATTTGGAGACCATACCGGGCTAGCATATTCCATCAAAGGGTGGACGTACACCTTATAAACCTATAATTAAGTGTTAACATTTCCTGACTTGCGCTGCACAATTACAGATTTATGGTTTGCTGCCTACACTACATGGCTACAGTTGGTTGAGAATATCACGTCAGCCGCAAACCAAACACCGAGGTCATTTACAACATGTGTGCTGGGTAAAACTTCATCGTTTATGGTGGAAGTGGAAGTGTGTTTCTGGCTCCTAACATGAAAGCCTTTGCATTTTGCGTACGATATGGGTAATTGCCAGTCTTGTGCCCAAGCCGAGACATAGTCAATCTCGGTCTGCAATGACTTATACTTTCAAGCATATTAATAATTGCGGAGCGCAGCGTTAAGTAATCCAAAAATTTATCCTGTTCTGCGTTTGCCGGGTAGCAAGTTAAATCGTTTAAAAATAAAATAAAAAGTAAAGGACCAAGCGCCGAAGCTTGCGTCACCCCGCCAATTACATGTGACTCGGTCGATTTCGATGTGCCGATTACAACTTGTTGGGTTCTGCCGGAGACGAACGCACAAATCCAGTTTGAGAGAAGTCCACAAACGCCGTAGCTTGTAATTTAAAAAGGAGCTTACTATTTGTACCACTGATTCAAATGCATTTTTAAAATAAAAAAGAATGATGTCCAAAGATACCCCACGGCCAACGGCATCAGTATGGACAACACTAGAAGACGCTGATGTCCCGAGGAACGACCCGGTAGGAAACCAAATTGATCGCTGCTAATAAGATTAAATCTGTTGACAAATTGTAGCATTGTGTTGCGCACAATCATCTCTATAATCGTGCAAGGCACAGCAGTGAGTGCCTGGTCTGTAATTCTTAAAAATAGGAATGACGTTAACCCTTTCTCTAAACGCTTGGCAGCTTCCCAGTACCAGTAGTCAATGGAACATAAATTTGATAGTCAATTTGTATACATAAGTATGTCGAAAGCCCCTCAGGACCAACAGCGTGGCTAGGTTTAATGATGTTCAAGACAGAGTACATCTATTTGGGTAAAAATCACATGTGTACATCTAGCTACACATAATACGCTTAGTTGGGATGCACTTAGCAAATCATCAGTGAGCACTAAAATGAAAGAGGCTGAGGGCGATAATCAGTAACAAACGAAATATTACTTCAATAAGTCTGGCTCTTGCAGCCGAGTAAAGTAGTGCCCTGTAACGGTCAGCAAGAGGGTGAGCAGGTTCATCCTTGGCACGGTAGCAAAGAAAAAGGGCGAGCAGTCGGCAACCACATATTGCTTCAATAATTCTGGCTATTACAGCCCAGTTGACTAGTTTCAAAGTTGGTTGAGTAACAATCACTGCATGCATTATCGTTGTTGCGGGCTTATCGCTCTTGGTATCAACACGGAGAAACGGGCAATTCAGCCACACTGAGAATAACAGTGGTGTCCTCCAAAACATCATTTTAGAGGAGGACAATACCTAACTGCATAACCAATGGGGGGGGGGGGCTATTTCCTAGAACGATGTATGTTACGCCGGTGTCAGCTAATTTCTCAACGCACACTCGAATGCTAGCTGAGGCATGATTCTATGCTTTTATTGACGATGATTACGATTAGATCATGCCTAAATTTAAATTGGGTCTAAATTTAAAACTTAGAACAAATATTTGAAAAATGCATAGGAGGTGCAGTCACTACGCAATGATAGCTGACCTTGTTCGAATCGCCTGCGATTAAAAAAAATTCTCTTTTCTCTGCGTTAAAGGCAATTCATGTCTTAAGGTAAAGATACGTCAGGTATTGTCAAGACACTTCAGGCCCATGAGGTAAAGACAGTTGAGAAAAAGAAACATAATTTAGGAAAAGGCACATATTTGAGAGGCGCATTTGACACATATTGAAAACACATATTTGAAACACATTTGAGACATATTTGAAGGCACATATTTAAGGGAAAGAACGTATTTCAGGTAAAATCATGTATCTTTCTTTTTGTCTGCGTGAAAAGATACCTTATGTCTTGAGAAAAAGACCCTTAGGAAAGAATCAAATTCGTCATTGAGTTAGGGAAAGCATGTTAGAACTAGGTCGGTATGTGATCGCCTTCCAACCTCTAACGTTCAAGTTTTAATTATTTGAAAACACTCTAGACAAAGGCTTTCTTTCGCAGTTCGAAGAAAAAACAAAGACAAATAGAAAAAAAAATTGAAATTAGTCATTAATCCATGGTGAATTTACTTTTTACGTTCATTGATGGGCCAACTAGGCAATTGTGCGTGAAGAGACTGCAGATGAGAGGAAGAGGGTTTACCATTATTTCAGGTAGATGGGAGGGAGGGAGGGATGGTTCTATTACAAAAAAAAATAAAAACGTGAAGTGGTGTCGAACCATTGGGGCGGTAGGAGCAGAGGATCACAATTTGAAAGCATCTAGGAAAGGAAAACAAATGAATGTTGTCAAATTGTATTTCGTGGTCTTGAAGGAGGGAAGAAAGAAAGAAAAGGGGATTACTCTCATCCTTTTTTTAGGATTGTGGGGGAATGGTGAAATGACTTTGCTCCATCCCCCCCCCCCCACACACACCCCCTATGGGTACCCTTGTTCCCCACACCCGAAAGCTACCTTGTCGAGAGTGCCTAAAGGCCCTCTAGACAAATTTCGTCCGCCATAATTCGCCCGTTAGCACAATTTTGTTTTTCTTTTTGCGCAACTAATACAAAGAATAATCGAAACTCGTAACTTGAGAATAGATTTTTCACAGTGACACCTCAATCAGATTTGGTTTATATCCAATCCCTAGTCGTCTCCATCCGCCATTTTGTTAATCTACGTCATGTCTGTCCTTAAAGCCAATGCCATTGATTAGGTGCTGCTCTCTTCCGGGGAACGTGCGTTCGAAAAACTAATCCAATCCCTTCGGTTTCCTGGCAAGGGCACAGCAGGATTTAAGTTGAATCAAGCCGAGATACGATCACTGGATTCAAACTCAAGATTCTCCTGAGAGTTCAAACCCTCGAGACCACAGATAAGATTCCGTCACTTCTTTTTTTGAAAATTTTCAACCTTGTACAACACCGAAATCTTTTGACCTCCGTCCCAAATTCGAGAATGTTGCTTTTAACTCTGAAGGCTGTAATACACAGAACAGTCGAGCCGGCGTCGTTCCATTTTGGGGACAATTCTTTCAATCTTTCGAGGATCTCAAAGATGTGATTGTCGTATCGGCTGAATGTTGCTGCACCCCTCTACAGGAAAAGAGAGGATTACGTCACTGAGCTCAGCTTTTTTTATTCATCGAGGCGTAGGCGCCCTCAAACTTCGAAAAGGAAAGGTAGGGGTAAATGGGGGGGGGGAGACTAAAAATGCGCTAAGAGCAACATTTTCAATAGATGTAAATAAAGCAGACAGTACATGCAGAGAAGTTGAAAGAATGGAACAAATTAGAAACTTATAAATAGAAATTGGTGAAAAATGATCATTTGGAAAGCACGTTAATGGATTGTGTCAAAAATTAAAGCAAATTATGTAAAAATTGTATTTTGTGAAAAAATTTCTGAACTTTGTAAAAAAAATATTACATGATTCCTTGGTAAATTCCTACATTTTGTATGGTATTGAACTGTAAGGACCGGGCAAAAAAGAAAAGAAAATTAATGGGGTACATAAAGTTCAAAATACACCTCTAAAAATTCTTTTTGGGAATAAATATTTACAATTCTGCTGTTCAAATTAATGACAATGCACAAATTTTAAAAGGAAGGCAATTAAAAGTGTGCAAAAAATTATAAAGCACTTTTATGAGGGAAAAAAGATTGAGAAACAAAAAAATTAAGACTAAAAGGCGGACAACAATTGTTGCCTGTGTTTACAAATAACAAATTTGGAGAAAAAGACAACCAGAATACTTCATCTCAAAGGCTTTGTCGCACATTTCGGCTAATTTGTTGGACTTAGACAAAATTGGAATAATAAATACGGAAATCAAAGCCTAGTTATTCACCGATCCATATTTGTAATTTTTGATGAAATTCTAGTTTGGCAATTTCTGGTTTGAAAATGTTAGTTCTTGTTGCGTTTGAAATTTCCTTTTTTTTGGGGGGGGGGGGGTATCTTTTTTCGCATTTCTGTTGTATATGAAAAATAAAACAAAAAAAGTGACAAACTCTTTAAGGTTTCATTTAATAATATTTTTTGTTAAAAATACCACAAGCAATGCTTCTGAAGTTGTTTAATAAGAAATAATGAACGATCAATATTGAGATTGTTACCCTGAATCAGTATGTCAACTCTTGAAAAACTTTAATGGTATTTCTTCTTAATTATTTTTACCTAAAGCGCATCCAAAAAAGGTGGTGGTGGTGGTGGTGGTGGTGGGGGAGGGGGAGGGGGAGGGGGAGGGGAAGGGGTAGACTCGTGCCCCAAGGTGCGAACGCCCTTGCACCCAGATAGTTCTGATCGCAACCTGATCTCTCGTCGAATAACGATCGTGCGGAACACAATCGCTCGATCGTGTTTTACGGCCCGTTTAAATACTGATCTTGCTTGCATTCTCGTAGCTCGAATTTAAACACAGCACGATGGCGATAGTGTTGTTGCCATAGTTACAATGCTACCAGGATTAGGTAAATCTGACATCGTTTGGGAAAATGCGTGCAGTTAGTATAATTCGTGACAATAAGATAATGAATTCCAGTTGACGAAACAAATTACCATGCGCTCTGAGCTCACATCATTGACTGTTTTCGATGTGAGCCGGCAGAGCCAAAACTGTCGCCAAATTGGAATTTCAGATGATTTCTAGCTTCTAGCTGCGAGAATGCGAAGCGAGATGGATGTCTAAACGCACCCTTAACGTTGACGCCATTTTTGTAACGTATCCACTTAAAGGGAAACTAGCCATATCGTTCGCTTCGCCCACTCTATTGGCGTCGATCCATGCTTCACGTAGTGTATTCGCTCTCCAGATCACAAAGTCGAGTTACTGATTATTTCTCTACATACAGTTGCTCACAGTTCGTCCATCACATTCGTCAGCATGTCTGCATTTCATCATTCAAAACGTACGATTTGTTTGTTTGCGCATTTGTATGCTGACTTGGAAGATGAGAGTCGTGCTAAATAAAAGATTGAGAGAGCAAAGCGAGAAACGCATTGAAAAGGTTTAGTTAACGTGAAAGTCGTTCACTTTGCTCGCTCAATCCACGCGCCTTCGTGCTTCAGAAACACGAATGTTTTACAACTTTAGGTCTGCTTTTTCCGTGCATCCAGTCAGTTAAAGTAAGAACAATTTTAAGATCAGTACGATACAAATTATGTCATCCTTTTAGGTTGTCTCTTTTGCAACCAAGTTTCTTTCTGATAAATTTGCCTGAGCTATAAGCTATGACGCATTTATCAGTTTTCAGATAAGTTTTCAGCGTATTTGAGGGTCAAAAAATCAAAGTAAAGCGATGAAGATATGCCTATACAAAGCGTATTTTAATTGCCTTTCATTTAGTGCTTCCACACAACCAACAACTCGATTTGCGAAAAAGTTCATTCTGCAATCTTTCTTGCTGACATTAACAGCCAGGCTTAACGTAAACAAAGAGTGTGAGTTGGTGCTGCCTATCCTTCTAAGGACGGAAAATGTTTGACAAAGGTCTGCCTTTATTCTACGCATGAATCCAGACCGGTTATTCTCAGTCTTTCTGCAGCAGGAGAACTCGAGCTATTCAGCATAAATGTTTTTGTTTTTACTGCATTAGTCTTTTAGAATTTCGATCGCGTGGTAATTTTTAGGAAACGATTGTACATGCAGACACACAGTGCACTCTCTCGGCGCCTTTTAGCAATACGTGTTGCGGTGATGGGTAGGCCTAAACTGAAGCAAGCCGCCCACTTGGGAAAAATGAATTCTTGAACTGATGTATCAAGTTAATAAAACGTATAGCATTACATTACAAATATTAATAAACACAATGAATGTTTAGTTTTTTTGTTATTACTTATTTTGAATGGGATATACCTCAATAAAAAAGCTTTTATCTTTTGTGGTAATACAGCAAAATGAGTTTTCGCACTCAGCCTGCAACCAGAATTAAACTAACTCATGTAATTAATTCGAAACTATACACAAAATCATTAAATACTTTCGTTAGTTACAGGCTTCGTGCGAAAACCGTAGCCCTATTATTGACAAAAGCTCCAGGGCAATTACTACTGATTCCATTATGCATATCCTATGCAATTGCGATTCCTCAGCTTAGTTGCTGGAACTCGTCCATACCTCTCTCTGGTTTATTCACGCGGAAATGTGTTCAAAGCAAGACCGATTGAGATTAAAGGTCCATGCCTCAAGCGAAATGCGGAGCTATTATTCTCAGCGGCCTTGTTTACGAGTAATGGGCCTGCATCCTAAAGCCATCCTATCGAGCGCAATGAGACATGCAGTGGTTATATTGGAAGGAGGCTGCTAGGCACTTTAACGCGTGGCGAAAGCCAGGCAATCTGGAAAAAATTATTCGCGAAAACGGGAATTCCCCTTTCACCGAAGATTAATGGTACCTGCCTCCATATTTGCTTTCCTGAGCTTTGCAACATTACTTCCAACGTATGTATACATTTAAAACGCTCATGTTTTCCTTTTTTTTTTCCTCACGGACGAGACGATTTTGCAACGTTCACTCAAACGTATGGAAACGTTGCAAAAGAACGCGCAGGATGCACGAAAATACGAAGAGGGTCCGTCCTTTTAAGATACGGACTAAAATTCGGTGGAACGGGATTCGGCGAAACGGATATTCAGCCCCTTCTTCCCCCTTGTCCAAATTGTCACACCTCCTGTATCACCTCCCCCCCCCCCCCCTCCGGTGATGTCATTTTCGTATGGCTTGTTACATTAATTCTATACGAGAATTTTTGTAGGGCGAAGGTCAAAGGCTATAGTGACGGCAAAGCTCAATTGTGAATGCCAAGTCCCCCCAACCTCAATCCGCCTACACTTTCCGGTACACCACGTGACTAGTCCCTTAGGGTGGCTGAATGAATGAGTGGGTGGAGGGGGGGGGGGGCGTGAAGGAATAAAATTAGTAGAAATCAAGCCACCATGGCTGATAATAATTAGATTGGACGTCAGGTGCAGGTGAAACGGGCAAGTCGACCACTCACGCCACCTTCTGATCACCACCCCCACCCCCTCGCCCGTCGTCTTCTCAGCCCCTTTCTTCCCAGACGAGTTTCTAATGTGTTGTACTAAACCCCCTGAATTACAGGCCCTCTCACTCGTACCTTCCACAACGCTCTGAAGACTACCGATCGACGAGATTTCTTGCACACGTCACCTATTAACAGAATTTGAAAACTTCCAAGGTTCATAACGCCTACGCTTGGCGTGGAGATGGCGCCACCTACCACATCAACCGTCTTGCCATCTACTTTAAAGATTTAGTTGAGAATTTTTGTTTTCTTTCCGCAAAACAAGCACCATGTCGACTTTAGCTGAAAAGACCACACTTTTCTACTCATTAATTATATAAATCAAAGCTATACTCGTTGCTGAATGGTCGCCCACAATCAAACCACAGATCTATAGAGTTTGTATCACTAAGAGAAAGCTGTTTGCTTCCATTCTCGTTATGCACATATTAGGGCAATGACGTCACCTTCGTGAATCGCCAGATTTTTACGGAAACAATAAATAAAAGCTACTTCTCGTCAAGATTTGGAGTAGTTATGCCCATAATTATTAGGGCATCAACGTCACGTTCGTTAATCATCGGACTTTTACGGAAACACGAAGATGCCTCTCATCCAGGACACGTTTAACTTGGTGAATCAGCGGCATACAAATGAGGTTTAGGCCCACTTAATACGAAAGACCACCACTGAAGCGAACGAAATTGCAGTTTGGATTACGAAAAGCGATGGGACTAGTATCTCTGCACCATATGGTGGAAATCATCGTATATTCAAAACATAGGAAAGTCGTAAACATCGTATATTCAAAACGAAGGTAAATATCGTAAACATCGAAGACATCATAAACACCGATGGGGCTAGTATACTCAAAATTTTATGTTAAACATTGACTGCTAATACGTCACACACCAATTCTGATATCAATTCTAGTAAGAATACTTTTGTGGAAAGAAAATAAAAATTCTCACACCGAATGTCACTTATATTTTGATAAAAGTCTACAGTTTGTGCGTTTTAGCACTCAGCTCTTTTCTAGCAAATTTCTTGGGAAATTAAATCTTGGAAAAGAATTTCATGCTAAAAACACATAAATTTTCGATTTCATAGAAGCACTCGTGGTATTATAGCTGATTATTTTGGTAGTCCTGAGTTGGCCTTTCATTCGGGGACACTATGAGAACTATTCTAAATAATCGAATGGATCACTTGCCGACCCAATTGCCGATCACTTGCCGATCACTTGCCGATCACTTGCCGATCACTTGCCGATCACTTGCCGATCACTTGCCGATCACTTGCCGATCACTTGCCGATCACTTGCCGATCACTTGCCGATCACTTGCCAATTCCATCAAAAATGGCATCATGCATCACTTTTTTAGTGCAACAACTCGCCTTTGCATTCTCGCAGCTAGAAGTTAGAAATCATCTGAAATTCCAACATGGCGGCGTTTTTAGCTCCACCGTCTCGCATCGAAAACAGTCAATAATGCGAGTTCAGCAGCGATTTGGAAAATTGTTTTGTCAGGTGGAATTCTTTATTTTATTGTCACGGATTACAAGACTGCAAGCATTTACTCAAGTGATGTCGGATTGAGCTAATGCAGATAGCATTTTTCCCATTGTAACGTCACCTTTTCCATTACGATTAAATTCTAGCTGCGAGAATGCAAAGTCGAGTGGTTGCATAAACGCGCCCTTGTTGGAATAGACCCTATGTTAAAATACATGTCCACCATAAAATTGTGAATGGACACCTGTTCCTCCAATCTGTTTACTATCATCCTTGTGCTGTAAAAGTAATTGTTAAGCCGCTTGATAAGTACGTTTATTTCTTATAATCGAATGACTCGTTGCCTTTTTTATCTCACTCGTGAGTTTCTGTGTGGCGACATTTTTTGCCATTTGATAATCTTTACATAAAAATAATCCTAATGTGAAACAACTATTGATAAGTCCTCCATCTTTCAAAGGACAAACCTCTACTCGAGCATTCTACGCAAATTAGCTTTTGCAACATTTACATTAGTTAAAGTGAATGTAGCAAAACTGTTTCTTACGAAGGAAAAAATAGTAAAATGCATGCCTTTGCAACATTGCCACACATCTGTAGTAATGTTTCAAAACTGAGCCATACAGGAAAGCCAACAGGAAGGAATGTACCTTTAACTGCGGCTTCCGGTGGCTTCAGCGGAAAAATCTCTTCGAAGAGACGATTAGCCCGATGCATCAGCAGTGAGTGACGTCACAGTGAGGGATGTGAAAACTAATCGCATGTTTAGGAATAATTTTAATGAGCTATGTCAATAAAGATGCAAAAAGCAGAAAGTTAAAAAGCACTTTAGTTATTAAAAACACATACAGGGTAGCCATCAAGTGCTAGTGAAACAACGAAATCACGACGTTTCGGTTCCAAGGTCGGAACCGTTTTCAGGTGAAGGGTTTAAAACATGTCAAACAACTTAAAATTAAAAACACAAATTAATAAAATAACAGCAGAGCATGGTCATGGAAATATAACTTACAAGTCATTAGAATGTAAGGTTCCATGCTAAAAACTAAAACCAAATGAAATAAAATAAAAGTCAGCACAATTCGAAAGAATGTGCCAACAGTCACACCTAACTCACCCAAGACTTGCTGGTCGAATGAGGGAGAATTCGGTCGGCTATGCTTTAAATAGTAGGTCCCTGGATTTGATTGGTGGAAATGTGTTGATGCCAGGGTCATTGCATAACTTAATGTAGTCTTGTAGGTGATTGGCTGTAGGTGATTGGCTTTCAATCATACACAGACCCAATTTATCTAGTAGCTGGGCTAAAAAACAAGCTGCGCCGTATTTATGCCCATTCCACCAATAAGCTTGTTTTGCTTGAAGAATTCAAATATATCTTCCATAAGTACCTTAGCAATGGGTTTCCGTTACCCACTATCAGTAAATATAATAACTTTAATTGGCTCTCCACCTCTCGGAAACAACAACATAAAACCGGATTTCTTGTTGCGCCTTACACTTAAGGTACACTTCGCAAGAAGTTACACACGGATAATGTGCGCCTTGTTAGTAAAAGTAGCCGCGCTCTTCACTGCCAACTTCAGCCTCCCCCTTCCCCTCCCAATACCAGTACTACAATATTCCTGCCATATATACAAAAGACACCATTTATAGCATACCATGTGCCCATTCTGGATGCACAGCCACCTATGTAGACCAAAGTAAACAGGAAATATGTAAACAACTTAGTTCCCACAAATCAAACTTTAAATTAAGGAAACATGAAAACTCACTGGTTCAACACTTTCAAAAAACAGGGCATGAACCTGAAATTTCGCAAACAAGAATTTTATTTCAAATTCCTCACGCCAAAACACGCGAAAATTTGGAAACACTTTGTATTGATTTAACCAAACCACCTAATCACTTAATACCTACAGCCAATCCCCTACAAGACTACATTAAGTTATGCAATGACGCTGGCATCAACACATTTCCACCAATCAAAACCCAGGGACCCACTATTTAAAGTATAGCCGACCGAATCCTCTCTCATTCGACCAGCAGTCTTGGGTGAGTTAGGTGTGACTGTTGGCACATTCTTTCGAATTGTGCCGACTTTTATTTTATTTTATTTGGTTTTAGTTTTTAGCATGGAACCTTGCATCCTTATGACTTGTAAGTTTTATTTCCATGACCATACTCTGCTGTTATTTTATTAATTTGTATTTTTATTTTTAAGTTGTTTGACATGTTTTAAACCCTTCACCTGAAAACGGTTCGAACCTTGGGAACCGAAACGTCGTGATTTCGTTGTTTCACCAGCACTTAATGGCTACCCTGTATGTGTTTTTGTTTTCAATAAAGATGGGCTATTCGGTGAATGCTCAGTACTAAATGTACCAATCGTAGAGGTGATGTTTGTTGGTGTGTTCAGATATCAAACATGATAGCTGTGAGGTCACAAGATGTCAACGTGTCTGTCAAACTAAGTCCCAACTCGCACTGCAAGCTTTATGAGGGGACCTTGCAGGCCTTGCAGGCAGCAACATCCCACTGGTCAGCGTCCTCGTCTCCAAACCGAGCGGATGCTGGCTCGAATCCCACCACTGACCTGACTATCATAATATGGTCCTTAAAAAAGTACCAGAAATTAATTCATGCAACTAAGGGTTAAAAGTTGATTCATTTTGGGTGGCGTGGCTTGAGTGGACACCTAAAATACGAAGAATAGAGCGGACACTCCCCTCCCCCCCCCCTTCCCCGATTGGAAACATTGAAAGGCACATCCATAAGAAATGGTATAAATCGAGCGCACAACAGAAAATCATTCCATGAGTGTGGAGTGGTGCTCCCCCCCCCCCCACATTTCTCATTAACCGCTGCCAGAGGTCCCATGTCGGTATTTTAATATGAACCAAATGTCACAGTTCTTGCATTAGCACTATGTCAAACATTTCTTTCTTGAATACAAATTTCCGTTGTTTCTCCTACTCGTCCCTTTGAGAAAATCAGGGAAGGGAGCACACCAGGGAAGCGTCCGTTCTGCTCACGCTACTACTATGTATCCGCAATTTTTTTATACAAAGTTTGGCCGAATTGAACGCTGTTCTCATCACGCGCCTTTCTTACATTCCCATGATATCGCTCAGTTTGGTCAGTTCTAACATTTCGCAAGCGCAACGAGGTGCAAAACAAGTTTATTTCATATCTTTTGCCACCACACAATTTCGCGAAATTGGCCAGATTGGGGAACGA
>JAHWFP010125722.1:42918-63469 GCA_023313725.1 Lithobius niger | reverse complement strand
AGGTGATGCTTTTCCAGTAACATTGTTTATCTTTACGGAAAATCGGCTTCTTTTGTGCAGGAAATGTGATTGAGTTCTTGTCCAAAAGTGCCTGTCGCCTCACTCCAGGGAGATTGTTGAAAAAGGTGTTTGAACAGAGGGCAAATGGCTGAGCGAGCGGAGTTGGTAAGACCCACGCACAAACCACTTTGGGAATGATATGAAAACAGAGATTCGTTTTCCCACGTCAATCATCTAGAGATTCAATGGCTGGATGGGATGTCTTGATGTCATATCTGTTTGCAACATGTACAATCAATGGAGTAATGAACGGAAAGGAAACGAAGTGACTGAAAAATGCCAAAAAAGTAAGCGAATGTGTGTGAGTGTGGCTATGTGCTTACCTAATTCTTTGCAATTCCAAGCAGCCTAGCTTTAAATTTTACCAATATCAAAAATACATTACTCGATTACTTAAACACAACCAAGCAAAATCATGTAGTTTTCCCCCTTTTTGAATGAGCAGTAAGCCTTTTTTTGGTAGTTGTAATGGTTTAAATTTTATGTACACTGCTTGGTTGAATACAGCAGTAAGGTTTTCCGTGAACTAAACACTCCAAAAAAAGGGTGGGAGTAATAGTTTGAAGGTTAAATGAAATATATGAAAATTGCTTACGGTGCAATTTTCATTTATTTCATTCAACGTTTGAAGTATTAGTCGGTGGGATTAGGTTGGCGAAAGAGCTTGGCATTTGATATCACGACTTCACACGGCCGAAAAGCTTGGCGGGAATCCTTAACAAGTTTTGTTTTTGGGTAGATATCAGAAATTGTTGGTCCAAATTTATGAAATGAATTTTTTTTCTTAGCAATTATGAAATAGAAACACCAATCTAGTTTTCTAGTCCATGTTTTTTTCTTTTTAACTGCTTATGCATATAGCAGTTATTGAAATACAGTTGGGGAGAAAAAGGGGCTTGCGTCGTGAGCTATTGTTAAATGACGTCACGTCCCACTCCAGTCGTTTATTTGCACTGGTCATGCCTATCACCTTTAGCGTCTGGCCGGAAGTGACTGAAATATTAGTCGATTTATCATGATTTCGATTAGAAGACGTGCCAGCAAATTGTAGGCGTTGTTATTGAAGAGTTTGTGGTTAAATCGTTTGCATATGAAGGGTTGTAGGTCCTTGACTACAAATTTTTGCCAATCATGTTTCTGTATGTAAAAAAGGTTTAACCGGAACTGGTCCAACTAATTTCAGGTTTTGACAACATGCACGGAAAACGGATTTCTATTTGTTGTTGGGCTATTGGCGAACCACTGAAAAAAAATGGAGGCTACTTTACGGTTCGTCGACAAGTCTGTCCCAATTCTAAGCGTATTGGCAGCAGGGGAGTTAGCTGATCAGGTAATTATTGTAGGTGATTATTTAGTGCAACCGTTTTTGTAGTATGAATTCGACATAGCTAACGGATTTAGAAGGCAAGAGCAGCGCTACACAGTAAAGGCAGAATTATAAATTCATTCCACGATCACTTTCGATAGTAAAATAAACAATAGAGGGAACAAGTTTACTTTACGCGGCTTATGGGAAGAATAAGGACTCCTCATCGAAGAAAAAACAGGACGAACGCCAATTATGCTCCAACAACCTCACAACACAAAGGCAAAGGCTTTGGGGCAAGGGCTTCGTTTGGCCGTCAGAAATTAATGAAAGCCGCACTCTTCGCACAAACGGACAAGAGGCCGTTTTCTTTCCATGTCCCCAGATGACATTTTTTTCCTGTAAACAGTTCAGATAGGTGGGTTGTTATTGTCAGTTTCGTGTGGTTTTGTTGTTATTGTCGGTTAGGTTAGGTTAGGAACCGGCTTCGGCATTTCACTTGAGGTATTGAACTGGTTGGGGTTTAGCGTTTCACTTGCCGGATTTTCGCCCAGTTTTATGCTTTCCGGCGCGGCGCTATCTTTGGACCTTCACCACGGCCAAACGGTGCGTTTGTCCCAAAAACGGAAGAGGAAAACATTACTCAGCAGGTAATTCGTAGTCCATCAAAAAAAAATCAGATGAGAGCCCGTTTTCTACCCATGTTCCCTTTACACACATGGCCCAAAATTCGAAAAAAAGAGGAAAAAACCTACCTTTAATTTTCACGGAAGGCACTATAAATTGATCCCAAATTGCAGAAACTCGTTAAATCATCATTATCATAACCTAACCAATTAACTGCCCCAGTATGAAATGCCAAACCCCAAACTTACTTAACCTCACCGAACTGACAACAACAACAAAACCACACAAAACCACACGAAACTGACAATAACAACCCGCCTATCGGAACTGTTTACGAAAAAAAAAGATAAGGTGCCCTACCGGCCCTGCGAGCGAACGCAAACACCGTAAAGATGTACGGATTGTGGCGCTACAAATCTACTGTTTTAAGTCGCTTTAACACATTTCCGCTCTCTAAAACCAACTGTCTCTGTATTTAGGAAGGTGTAGCAGCCATTTGGAATCAATATCGTAAGGATATCGAGTATGTGCCTAATGTAAACTTGAGCCCAAGAGAGCGCTTTGTCTTTCGTCTATGAAAATAATAATGTTGCGGTTTTTTGCATAAGCAGTTTATGTATTTCTTTATGAAATTCGTGGTTTTTTTTTATTTCGTTAGATTTTGAGGACACAGTCCTCTTTTTTCAAATAATAAGGATTTCTTATTAGTACTGAAGTTTCTCCTTGCAAACGCACGGATTTGTTTAATGTTCAGTTTGGCATTGTTGCATAATAACAGTGTTTAAAAAAATGTAAAACAATCAATTTGGACGTTTGGAGCTCTCTAACCCCTGAACCACTTGACCAATTAGAAAGATCCATATGAAAAGGTCACATCTCCAGAGCAATACCTGTAAAAATAAGCTAAGAACCAGCTTTATTCACCGCATGTAAGAATTTATTTTCGTGATACAAAAAAGCGTCACCAGTAGTTAGTAGTAATTAGGCAAATATCGACGTTATTCACGTCGTTTTGTCAACAAGAAACGTTAAGTTGTGTCACTAACAATGACTTATATTGTCAGGCGACCAAAGTCTCCCGATCTAACAAGTTTCAGTTTTTTCTGTCGCATTGTTATTTATCCACAGATGGCTGAAAACAGCCTAACTGCCTTTGCTGTAAAGACACAACGTGTTCTAGTGGTCGCCATGCTCATATATATTTTATCTGGATGTTATCGTTTTATCTTGGCGGGCGACACACTAGCGTGTGTCTTGATCATATCAAAAACCAAACCTGGTAAAAGGGACCGCCAAGTTCCGAATGGTTCGGCCCTTCAAAGGAGTGATATCAACTCACCAAAACAATCGCCAAGTTAATCGCACCGACTAATAGTTCGAAGGTTAAATGAAAACTAGAACATTGCTATTTTCGGTAGCAGTGTTTAAGTTTTCATTTAACGTCAAAGTTAATCGGGGCGATTAAGTTGGCGAATGTTTTGGTGTGTTGATATCACTCCTTTTTGGGGCCGAACCATTCGGAACTTGGCGTCCCCTTTTACCAGTTTTTGGTTTTTGATATATCACTTCTTTTTTTTTTAATTGTTCATTGACTCAACTCCACTACCGTGCAAATGGGTAATAAAGTGCCACGTGAACAAAAAATTGGTTTTCAACAATTTGCTACTACCTTTTGCCTATAGGCTGAACCATTCTCAACTAGGTCACATAGGTTTTTGGCTTGGTTTTAATTTTGCTGTAATTTGTTTTATTTAGTTAGATTTGGTGTGTTGCTATCACTCCGTTGAAGGGCCGAACCACTCAACTTGGTAGCCTCTTTACCAGTTTTTTGCTTTGTTTTTACAGTTGGTTTATTTTTAGTGAATTAGACGAGAATACAATTTCTTTGCAACGTTGTTGAGATTTATCGTGATACACAGTGTGTGTCTAGGCACGCACGTCAGAATACACGTTCTTATTGTCCGAACTTTGGCCGTCCAATGAGAGACGATGCCGACAATACTAACAATGGTTATAACAATATTTTCGTACTTACGCGCCCTCCCACGCCATCCCCGTTACACCCCCAGGCTCCAAACCATAAAAGGTACGCAGTTCGTAGTGAACTACACCCATTCGTCCAATTTCATAGCTGGAAGCCTTCCCGTTATCTCGGTATCGATGAATAATCACCCTATGGGAATTAACATGGGGATGAGTGGACGAGTTAGCTAGCTAGTAGTAACACATTTTCAACGTTACTGAGGGTCAGATTTTGCATTGAAAGCCGCTTAGCTGGCATTCCTACACGAGTTAATTTTTGTCAGGTGGGTCATTGCTCTCGAATTCAACACAATTTAAACTTTTGTACCGCATTATTATTTTTCCCCAAGTACATGAAATGTGCCCAACTATGCTTCAGGATGTAAGACACTGACGCTATGGCGTCACACTACAATGGTTTACAACGTCGGCAATTGAATTGATGTGATATTTGTTGTGATGGTTATTGCCTAACTTGGCGCTCGATTAGGCAAATATCAACGTTATTCGCGTCGTTTTTTCAACAAATAAACGGTAAGCTGTGTCATTAATGGTGACTTTCATGTTGTCAGGCGACCAAAGTCTCCAGATCCAACAAATTTCAGCCTTTTCTGTCGCATTGTTATTTATCCTCACATGGCTGAAAACATCTAACTCCCTTTGCTGTAAAGACACAACGTGTCTACTGGTCGCCATGCTCATATATATATTTTTAATCTGGATGTTATCGTTTTATCTTGGCGGGCGACACATTAGCGTGTGTCTTGATTGGGTGATATTTTTTGCAATGATTCCTAGTTTTTGTAATTGCATAAGTACCGATAGCTGAGGCAGTGTTAACCCATACTGAATTTTGTAAGACTTAAACGTTGTGTATACGTTAGATGTCTCATCCTAGGTTCGAGTTCGGCCTCATCCACACATGGCATTTTCGGGAAGAGAAGGGCCCTGTGATGTCTCGTGGTAGTGTCGATTGTGGCATGTAAAAGAACCTAGGAATTTTCGATGGGATTTACCTAGCAACATTGTGCCTTTTTCCTTCTGGTGTTACGGCTGGGAGCGCATCAAAAAGCTAAGCTAAAATTGTGTTACGACATTGTTTTGGGTTTTTTAAAGCTTGCATCAAAAAGTTATGTCTTTTGCTACGTAGTGAGTTCAAAAGCTTAACAAAAACACTTGTAACGCTCAATTTTTGTTTTTGTTCCTTATCTCATTTTTCGCCACATTTTACAGAGGAAAATAGCGCTTTGAGCCTGTATTACCGCAGCGAATAATAAACGTTATAGACTGGAAGCAATAGCGCCACATTCACTACGAAGCTCGCATCTGTAACCAGTCGTCTGCTGCAAGGGAGGTAAAAACATAGTTTATCAAGCCAATGCTGTGAGACCGTAATTCTTAGGCCTAAAATCTTGTTTTGTCCAATCCCATACACTACGATACGTAATTATGTTAAGATTATAAAACGGAAAAGAAAAGATTCCATTTGCTGAAAATTCCAGCAGTGTTGCCAATAAATCAAAAACAATCGCGCATTTTTAGGCCTAAATATCCTGTCTCACAGCATGCGCAAAAGACGTGCGTTTTACCATCCGTTTGATTGCGCTTATCTGATTGCCGTATGAATTAGCTCTTTTTAATATAAGTCGAAAATTATAGCTATTCGTTACATATTCTCGTGGGTGTACACTGCCTGTTAGGAACATTATTTAAGATACATTTGTTTCCCAACGAAATATAGCTTCTTGAATTTTACGTTATAAACGTGTCGCACCCACGCATGCCACTTTTCCGTACGGTCGTTCGGGAGAAAAACGGGGACAAACTCGACGAAATGGTGTTGAAGAATCTTTCTGAATCATAGTATTTAGGATGCCTTACATCGTTTGTTAGGAATGGAAGGAGAATGACTGTTGTAAATCTGTCAACGAGCAAACGTTATTTTCATTGATCTGTATCAGATGACCTTGCAGAGGGTGCCCCTTTAATCAGTTTAGGCTGCTCCAACATCTGGTGTCTCCCCCTCTCCCCTCCCACTTAGCGAAATACCCACTTTAATCCAATTGCCCATAAGAACCTTTCACATCATTTCTGTTTCACATTGATTCATGTTATCCTGAATATTTCGTGGTTCGATTCTTGCCTATTAACGAGTACTATTAACTAGTAGTTCTGTGAAAATATCCCCCCCTCCCCTTCTTCCCATTCCAAAAATTGAATCTTTGGTCTTTATCCATGATATGTTGAGATATTACGCTAAATTTTCATAGGACTTTTGCTGAAAAACATTTATTTATTAAGGGCGATTTTTAATAACCATTTTCTATTTTCCAACTTTTGTGCAATTCGCATCACCTAAAAAATTTCAGCGCACTGCTCTGCCTCCTATTTCGCCCCTCTATCCCCACTACCCCAAACAACTGTCTTCAAAAAATTAAGCACATATTTTCAAATCATATTCCTAACAAATTTTATTCGAATCGGTTTTTGCGTTTGGCCTTAAACGAAAAGGACAGGCTCACTTGGGGTAAGTGGAAGAAGCCAGGATCACCTCAGGTCTGGATGGCTGACTAATCCGCCCAAAATGGTGATCCAACGTGACTTGAAGATCCGTTCAACTCTGCTTATAACTTGTAATCAAATCAAAAAACCAAAACTGGTAAAAGGGGCCGCCAAGTTCCGAATGGTTCGGCCCTTCAAAGGAGTGATATCAACACATCAAAACATTCGCCAAGTTAATCGCACCGCTTAATAGTTCGAAGGTTAAATGAGAACTAGAACATTGCTACATTCGGTAGCAATGTTCAAGTTTTCATTTAACGTCCAAAGTATTATTCGGTGTAATTGAGTTGGTGAATATTTTGGTGTGTTGATATCACTCCTTTGAAGGGCCGAACCATTCAGAACTTGGCAGCCACTTTTGCCAATTTTGGTTTTTGATAAGTTTTTTTTTTTTTTAATTGTATATTGACTCAACTCCACTACCGTGCAGATGTGTAATAAAATGCCACGTCAACAAGAAATTGGTTTTCAACAATTTGGTACTACCTTTTGCCTATATGCCGAACCATTCTCAAATTAATCACCTGTTTAAAGGTTTTTGCTTTGGTTTTAATTTTGTTTTGTTTTATTTAGTTTGTTTTGGTGTGTTGATATCACTCCTTTGAAAGGCCGAACCACTCTCAACTTGATGGCCTCTTTACCAGTTTTTGGCTTTGTTTATTTTGCTTTGTTTTTACAGTTGGTTTATTTTTCGTGAATTGGACGTGAATACAATTTCTTTGCAACGTTGTTCAGATTTATCGTGATACACTAGTGTTTGTTTAGGCACGCACGTGGGTATACACATTCTCATTGTCCGAACTTTGGCCGTCCTATGAGAGACGATGGTGACAATACTAATAATGGTTATAACAATACGCCAACCCCGTTATGCCCCCCAGGCTCCAAACTATAAAAGGCACGCAGTTCGTATTGTACTGCACCCATTCGTCCAATTTCATAGCTTAAGCCTTTCAGTTATCTCGGTATCGATGAATAATCGCCCTACGCAATTTAACATGGGTATGAGCGGACAAGCAAGCTAGTAGTAACACATTTTCAACGTTATTGAGGGGTAGATTTTGCATTGAAAGCAGCTTAGCTGGCATTCCTAAACGAGTTAATTTTTGTCAGGTGGGTCATTGCGCTCGATTTCAACACATTTTAAACTTTTGTACCGCATTATTATTTTTCCCCAAGTATACATGAAATGTTCCCAACTATGCTCCAGAATATTAGTCACTGGCGCTATGGCGTCACGCTACAATGGTTTACAACCTCGACAATTGAATTGATGTGATGTGATGTTTGTTGTGATGTTTGTTGCCTAACTTAGCGCGACACACTACCGTGTGTCTAGAACTGAACGCAAACTGGTTAGTAGCCTACGCTTAATATTCCGAACCTAACTAGTTCAAGCAAGATGGCGGACAAACTGGGGACTAAAAGAAAGTTTTTGGTTTGAAACTTCTAAACCGCTTTCGGTTTGAAAACAAACCTATTGGGGAAAATAATAAGTATTTACTCGTCTGCAAGAGTAGCCATTTCCATTCTCTAAAAATCCAAGATGGCGGACAAAAAAGCATCCAAGAGCGGTTTTTAACACTTACAGTGTATTACAGTTGTTTTACTTCTAAACTGAAAACAGATTGAAAATAAACCTGTTACGAAAAATCTTCAAAATTAAAATAGGACCCCTACTCAGGTAAGGCGTTATTAAAAATCAGTGTATAAGTAACCCTTCTAACACAAATTCGTAATTTATGTAATGAAACGACCGAAAACTCACCTCTTGGCGAGGAGGGGGGGAGGGGGGGAGAGAGATGTATAATAATAAAAAAAAATTTAAAAAACAGTTTAACCACATACAGTGGTAAGAAACTTGGAAGGGGTTTGTCCCACTAACACCAATCCTAATTTGAAAACCGTGTGGACACCACAAAAGCCAAGTTAAGTTTACTGGGTGTTTAAAAAATTTAGAGTACAAAAATCCGGTCTCTTCAGAAACTTTGTAAGTTGGAGTCTGTTTAAGGCATTTCGGAAACCTTGACCTTGACCAAACTGAACAAAAAATTAAATTTTGGACCTCAAAAATGACAGTTTCAGCAGTAAAACATTCTAAAAACGCCTCAGCTTCTGACCCCAAGAGATATCAGTGTTTACAAGATTTTGAAGTTTTCATTATTAATACTACCGTTGTTTGCAAAGTTTTTTCACTAAACTTTCTAGAACAGGGTTGCCTTTTCGATCCTCGACATTAGGGCCCTGGTGGGGTCTGTAGCTCCACATTTTTTTGTGGGACCCCTTCACACCTTTCCTCGGCAATCTGAGAAATTTTTTTTTTGTTTTTTTGTTTTTATGTCGTGTTGTGGCTTTTTCGCTAGTTTGAGTCCACGTCTGCATTCTTGTAGTACGGGCAAGCGGATTTGTCACAGATTGAGCCCCTCTTAAGCCAGGGCTTGTGTGCAGCATAGGCACAGGAGCCGGGGAGGGGGCGGGGTCATGGCCCCACCACTTTTTGCGGGTACAATAACAGTACCCTCAGTTTTAAGAAATCGGGAGAAAGACAAAAATAATTTTTAGTTAACTTTTCATTTTAACGTCGGTTTGGCAGTTTAATTTCCGTTTTTATTAATACATTAATAACACAAGATACGGAACAAAAGAATGGAACGTGACGCGGCATACGAATCGAATACTGTATGTTGCTTGGCACTAAGCGAAACTATAAAGAAAAAGCTGCGTATTCAACGTGACAGTTTCCTAAGTGAAACTTACATTATTAAGTTAAATTTTCTAAAGAGTTATGAAACTGAGTAACTGAGAATTCATTTCTATACGGCTTATGATACAATCTGAAATGTTCATTAATTTTATAAAAAATGTGATAAATATTGGAATAAAAATCTGGCAGTACTTCATCGTGGCCAACTCTACTTTGCTTACTTTAGTGGGCAACACACAATCTTGCGACACGTCCCTCCCCCCCCCCCACCCCCGCCACTCTTGACTTACTATAAAAATAAATTTGAAATTAAGCCGTCATATCAGCGAAGAATCAAACTAAGCATAATAGTACAGCAAACCACCTTTAAGCACTTACGCTTTATTCAAGTTATGTGACGCAGAATCAACTGATGCGACTGACTTACTAGCATTCAGTCGTAACTATGTACATATTTTTCGGAGGACAACTTTATAGTGCCCCCCCCTCCCCGTTTATGCCCCTTTCTGGAAAACGTAAGACCACTTTATTTTTATTATGTGATTACTTTTCATGCTTTACGTAATGTATGCTTCATCAAAAAAAAGTTTTGAAGAAAATAGCGAATTTAGATTTTTCAAATATTTTTTATGCCCCTCTGCTCGTATTTTTTTAGGGTGGGGGGGGGGGCTCTTGGTTCTTGTCCCCACTCCATCCCCGTTTTTGCGCTCCGGCTGGCATTTGGCCCCTTCAATTTTTGAAGGGTAGAGGCGCCCCTGGTGTGCAGCTGAATGCAGTCAAATCCCTTTTTACGCTTTTTTAATTCGACGTGTCACACGTCGAATTAATGCGGTTGTGGCCAAAAAACGGGGGTACCCATTTTACGTCAGCGACATCTCCTCAAAAGCCAGGCACATTTGTTCAATTCTGATCCGGCGAAATTCAAGTATGTTTGTGGGACACTTGCAGTGCGCAAGTACAAAAGGTATTATGCTCAACAGAATATACATACGCCATTTGAAGTATGATAACCTCTAAACAGGTCCTTAAGCGAAAAACCGTCGCCCGATAGTATACGATCTGTGAATGACGTCAGCGAAATGTCATCGTAAAGGTGTGCGCTCATACGAAAAATTGCGCAATTCGGCAAGTCAGCTCTTCAAATTGCGGTCGGTTAGAGACTAAGCACGGACATCGAGATGGCTCGTCTCTTATCGCGAAGTACAATACAAAGTGAGTCGTCACTTACCTTTAGCGGTAATCTGGATAGTATACGGAATTTCTACGGTGGAATCTGGACGGTACATTGAATGTGAGGCGCGCATAGCCTAGCTGCTTTCTGGGTGCGATATATTACAGTATTTTATTAGGCTTATTTGTGGTGTTGTTTCTTATTGAAAGAGTGAACAAAGTGAATGATGTCCTATTTTTACAGTGGCGGACTGGCCAGGGAGGGAAGAGCGAAATATTCCTCCTGGCCTTGAATTCTCCGATTTTTTTTTAAATCCGTAACAGGAAGACTCGCGCAAGTTTTATTGGTTCGATATTAGTTTTACCAACAAATTTAAAATTACAAATAATAATCATAAAGATAATTATAAAATGCTAGTAAAACAAGTACTTTGTATTGAGTAACCTAACAAAAATTGGCCGCATGAAATTGCAGTGTTATATTCAATGTCGAATTTGTCACAATTTTCGCGTGAATATTTTAACTTTTGTTAATACACCTAAAAGGTGTAAATAAATTTAAAGTAGTCAACCTCACGTACCCTCAGCGCAATGACTTCTCCTACCCCCCCCCCCCAAATTACCTGCTGAATTTACTGAAAATATGATGTTCGAAGATTTAAAAAATGTAAAAGTCGGATGAACAAGAAGAACGGGAAACTGTAAAACAACGAAGCTTTCAGTTTGTTTGTTTTTTTTTTGTAAGAAAACCAACATCAGCGTCCGATGAAAACTTATGTGGTCAGTGATTGGATCGTCGCACACAAGATTCTGGCTTATTTGCCGTATCGTAGTATCAAAAGTTACGAGACAATTTTTTTTAATATAATGTGCAGTATAGTAGATATTGTTCAGTACACCACGCTTTCAGATCTTTGAGTAGTGTCCTGTTGGTATGTCTGCCGTTACAACTACATACATCAATTTACACATTTTTCTTTATTCTGCCATACAACACGTCGAATTACTAATGCAGTGTAGTGCATCTTGTTTAGTCTTAGCTGATGTGCTGAGCTTCCTTGAAGCGTGGGTCTACTGTCCTTCCCCTCTGGTCGCCCCTGTTTGGCAGCTTCTGTCGTTCAGGTGTGCTGACTGCCTTTTAGATGTTGAAAGCTCCCCCAGCGGGGTCCGGGGGCCCGGAGCCCCGGAAGCTGAAGCATTTTACGCTATTTGAGGGCCTATTTTCGGTTTCCCAAGACACGTTTGTACCACAATAGTTAAGCAAATTTCGGTTGTCGGTTGTTTTTCGTATTAGCATAAGAGGTCATAAAAACGTAATTGTGAGCAAAATTCTGGGTTTTTTTTATACATTTTATTTACAAATTAAATTAACTGAATTTAAATTTGAATTTAAAAAATATTATTAAATTAATGTTAACTCAATGAATAATTTAGGTTTGAAAAGTATTGCTGCTTACTTTTCAAATGGTGGAAGATTTAACTGACGTTTTTGAATTAACTTAGAAGTAGTTATAAAATCACGGTGGCGATGGGCTAAGAGCTACTAGCAAATTAAACAGCCAACTTAGTCTTCAATTTTGATTCTTTCTCTGTTTTTATGAAGTAAATTGATATCAGACTTCACTGACGAAAACTTGGAAGGAAAGCTTAACAAGTTTTGTTCTGTAAAAATGTAGCTAACGTTTCGGCTATAACCATAACAAGAACACACAGTTTGCCCTCAAAGGTACACGGCCAGTGAATTTTTTTAAAGTCCTGTATTGTTTGACGCTACGACGCTAAATTTGAGTTGGCGTCCTCTTGGTTGGGAGGGTAGGACTGATCACTGGGCTGCTATTGCTCCGTTTGTTTGGGGTCCGTGTGCCCCCTCACAAACTTCGCGTTGTGCGTTGGGCTTTTAAAATCGGATATTCTTCTTTTAGAGATAGCTGGTACGGCGTTGGCATCCCAACCCAGTCTCATAACTAAGATGCCTCTTAAATCATGGCGTTGACGGTCTAACGCAGCAGATCATTTTTCAGTTTAGTCACTTACCCTACACGATTTTCGCTCAGTTCATTAGTCTCCCGAATTCAAACGACGAAAAACGTTGAATCCTTAAGATGAACTTTTGTACATATTTAGTTGACGTTTCTGCATTAACTAAGACAGCTCTTAAATTATGGAGGTAGCAACAGGACTAACAAAACGGCAAAGCTTTATTTTGAGCTTTTTTCCCAAAATTTTTACGAATTTTATGTCGTCACGCAGACTCCATCTAGTGGCTGTTCAATCTCGGTTTTTCCCCGACAGGGGGGGGGGCAAGGCTTTGGCGCCCCTGTGGCGCCACCCCTGGTTAAAAATGAGGCAGTTTCCTCAACAACAAAAACGAGTGATATTATACAAAAATCTATTAGTGTAACGGGACCCATCCAGTTTCCGCCACATAAGTAGCGATATCAGAACGAATATGCCTGTCACCAAGTTTTCCGTCCCAACCCTGACCACTTAATCTTAACTGACACCTCGGTGTTGTCAGTTAAGTTTGAGTGATCACGGTTCGGACCACAAACTTTTCGCTCTGATATCACTACTTTATTTGCGAAAGCCCTTATGAAGGTTTCGTATCATTATGGGCTACTACCGAGAGGACAGCCTCAATTCGAATTATGCAAGAAATAACTTTTATACTTATTTTAAAAATTTTCTTTATTTTGTTTTTTTCTTTTCGAGCCTTGAACGGTGCAACTTTAAATTTAACGTAAGAAAGGAAGTCGGATTCCAAGAAATATGCCTTTTAAATTTTAATGAAACTGCTCTGGCAGCAAACACATCGTTTCAGTTTCTTGTGCAAGTTAACTCATGGAAGATTACCAAAATTAATGTTGAATTCATTCTCCGCTTGCGGCTACCCGTAAAAGCATGTGGCGTTTACAGAATACGATTTATGCTTGTTTGATGGGAACAAAGAAGTAGTTTATTTGTCTACGTACAGCAGCTTCATTTTTTTTAAAGTAATTTGGTTAATCCTTCCATTCCAGACGAACGCTCAGAAGTGGCTTTTTTTTAAAGGAACCGGCCATTATTTATGACTGGAGGGGGGCGGGGGGGGGGGGGAAAGAAGAATTGAAAGTGTGACCTCCAACTTTCGATGACTCCCCTCGCCCACCCTAGTTCCTGAAAAAAAAGACCACCTCCTCCCCCACAGCAAAAAGTAAGCTTTTTTAATGCCTTTTCCGGTTAAGTGTAGGTAGATGCTCAGTACTAACTAAAAAATAGCATTTCACATTTTCAGGTTCCCAAATGTGTGAAAAACGAGCCATGACTTAAAAGTATATTCTTCAAAATATTCAAAGAAGTATTCTTTAAACCACCTTTGGATCGAGTGTCATCATTCATGACGGTAGAATAACTGTCGATGACCAAGTGGGCCAAAAAATCCATGGCCCCACATCTCCTGTTCTTCCCCCTCTAATCCCCCCCCCCCCACCCCTCCCAGAGAAGATAATGGCCGATTCCTTACGTAATAAGATTTGTACCACGGCTGTGACGTCACGCTAACTCAACGCCATGCTAAATTTCCGTAGGTTAAATCCCGTTAACCGTGAGCGGAAGTGTGCGTCATCGCAAAAAGTGTGGGTTATCAAGTTACCCCACACTTTTGCCGATAACCCACAATTTGACACTTCCGGATCAAGCGACCAGGAACTCACACATCCAACAACCAAATACAGCGTCCAAAAAGTAACTAAAAAAAACGTACAAAAGGAATTACTGAACTTCCCAGGATGTCCCGAATGAAATCTTATACCTGCTAACTCTCACATGTCTGGCCCATACCTAAGTTTATTTACTCCGTCTAACTCTCTCCTCCCCCCACCTCCACAAACTAAAATAGAATGACCTTCATTAATACCGATATACCTATTAGTCTATTAACGTAATTTTGAAACAATTCTCAAACTATAAACGCACAAAATGAATTGCTTACCTTTCCTGAATGTAATTTTATCCCAGCTGCATCACATATCGACGTTTATTCACCCGGGCGGATTGGAAAACACGAGGAGCAACCTTCCCACGTGAACGACGCTTCTGTCCCCCCCCCCCCCCTCCCTCCACAAACGAATCAAAGGACTGTCTATTGCACATTTCCCCCTCCACAAACACACGTTTTAATTAAATACGAGTTACCTTGACGTCCCACCCGTGATATAAATCATTTATCTGTGACTAAACTGACGGTTATCGATTTTTATACCACGGCTGCGAGGATTTCCCGGCTCGACATGCAAATTGCATAGTTTCGCAGGGAAATTCTCGCAGCCGTGGTATAAAAATCGATAACCGTCAGTTTGTCACCAATAACTATTACTAATGGTGCCAAAATGTGCCGGTTTATCAAAATTTCAATTCCCCAATTTAAATTCAACCAGGACCAACCCAGTTGCCAGTGTGTCACGGTAACCCCCGAAGCTGCCAAATTAGCCATTCCAACCAAATAATAGCCCGAAATCCATTATAATTGTTACTGACCCCAAGTAAGCCTTTCATTTGTGGCATTACAGTAAGGCAAGGGTCGCCGCCATTAGTCATGACAGCCTGAGCTGATTATATCGCTCCAATTTATAATTAAAACATCACTAGAACTGAATCACGACTTAACTTATTCCACCTACTGTTTTAATTTGGAATCTACCCAACCCGTAACTTGAGCATCTGTTATTTAGCTTAGCAAGGCCCTTAACTGTGGTGCTGGTATAGAGGAGCCATCGCACGTACCAATAATCGCCACTTGGTACATCACAAAATAAATACAGGGTACTCTCCTCACAAAAAAAATACGAAATTCATTTTTACTGAGAATTAGTACAGAGCCAGAATTAACATGGCATCAGTTTGTATCATGATTCGTCGTGCATAACCATATTATACAACTTAATGCACGTTGGTGACGTCACACCAACACATCCCAATGCTAAAAGTGTAGCAGTTATATACGGTTAATCTGAAAACCCACACACGTGACCGTGGGTTAATTTTGATAACCCACACTTTTTTGATAACCTAACACTTTTTCCGCGCTCTACACAACCCCCGCTCCAGCCGGGGTGACATGTGACATATAATGACCGACTTTGCAAAACTACCGTACACAACACAAATTCAACCAGCAAACCCCATTGCAACCAACATAAATAGGCACATTTGCAACCTGCGACATTTATCGGACTAACACGAAAAAAAAACAACAACCTCGAGTAGGCTACTATGCTATGCCCCCACCCATGGAGCAATGGTCCGACCCGGACCCGGCAACCTTTCGTTCCGACGGTACGAAAACTACGCTACTGACACTTCCTAAACACGCCTACAAACCTACGAGACTCAAGCGAATAGCGCATTTTATACGCTATATCTTATTTAAACTAATAAAGTAGAAAAAATACGGTTTTACCTTAAACACAAACGTCGGTGACTGGGACTGGATATAGGGACGTCCTCACGTACGTAAGACTTTCGAAGATAGGAAGTTTAAACCGAAGTTTGAGTTCAGGAATTTACGTCATGATTCACAAATAAAATTTTCAAATAAATTTTTTTTTAATCTCAAATAACTAGATATGTTGGCTCGACGTCACACCTAAGCATTAAAATACATATCCGTGAGTCCTGGTCGATTTAACGGTTATAATTGTTCTGGAGCTCGAACGGCTAGTCCACTATCTCGGGGCTAGAGGGAAAAACTCGTGGGCTTCGCCCACTCGTGTTTCCCTCCACCCCCTCGATAGTGGACTAGCCGTTTCTCGCTCGCGAGCAATTATAACCGATAAATCGACTAAGACTCACGCATATCTCTTACATAACCAACTATTTTGCACAAATTAGGAGTTAAAAATTTCGCCACCAAGGCTGATCGCATGTAATCAGAGTGAACCTTGCTCTCCACTTCCAACCTGTAATGGCAATATGGAAGTCTTCTCTGGGTTCCTTCTGCCAATCGTTCAGGCTGAACCAGGTTCAAAAATTGTAATTTTGTGTGTTATGCCAGCTTGATTCTATTTTCGGTGTTGTGTGTTGCTTTCTTAATGGCATTTTAGTCACTTATTCCAGTTGGGTAATTTTCGCAGGCTAACGAGAAGCGATAGTGTCGAAACGTATCATTTTTAGTGTATTTTTATTGCACCTTTCGGCCTTATATTTTACTTACTCGATTCAGTTGATTTTTTTTCTTTTAATTTGTTATTTAGATGTGATGCTAGCCAGTTGACAAGACTAAATTCCACTCATCCATAAATTGTGAATGATCGGAAGGATCAAACTGCAAGACTGGTAGCGCATCAGGGTCAGGAATTGAGCGAGTTTAAATAAATACGGATGCAAATGTGCCGGTTTATCAAAATTTCAATTCCCCCAATTTAAATTCAACCAGGACCAACCCAGTTGCCAGTGTGTCACTGAAACCCCGAAGCTGCCAAATTACCAGTCCAACCAAATAATGGTCCGAAATCCATCATAATTCTAACTGATCCCAATTAGTAAGGCTTTCTTTTATGACATTACAGTAAGGTAAGGGTCTCCGCCATTAGTCATGCCAGCCTGAGCTGATTACAGCGCTCCAATTTATAATTAAAACATCACTAGAACTGAATCACGACTATTTGCCTTATTCCACCTACTGTTTTAATTTAGGAAACGTCAGACTGCGTGAGCGGGAATTACACCCACGACCTTTGAAACCAAATGCCGAAGTCCTACCGCTGAACCACACTGACACGGCATTTGGTTTCAAAGGTCGTGGGTTCAGTTCCCGCTCAGGCAGTCTGACGTATAATTCCAAAACTCAACGTAAATATGTTTGCATTCGTATTTATTTAACTCTCCTCGAGCCCATTTATCTTTCCGTCCTGTATAATAATTGAGTGAGTTTACACAACGGGTCGGCCAGATCTTCTAAGTGTCGGTTGGCCTGTTGGCTTTACAATTCGAGGCAGAGGCGTACGGAAGACAAATATTAGGGGGGGGGGGTATTATTTAGTGTTAAATTCCAACTAGAAATACAGTTTTTTCTGCTATTTAGTTACCTTTATACGAAGTTTTGTCCCACCTCCCGTTTTTCCGGTTACTTTCTTTTTTCTGACTCAGGACTATTGGTTGGGGGGGGGGGGGGGGGGGTGTCACACCCGGAAACCGCCCTCCGTTGTTTTCATCCTTGATTTGGGAACACTAGAGCAACCACCAATCGTCCATCTCTGAATCCAGTTGCAAAAAAAAATTCAAAATGTTCTTTTAAAAATTTCTTACACTTATCCATTGATTAGAGTTTATGATCGCCGCACCTAAAATTTCCAAAACGGTCGTTTCCTACTTCATTAATTTTCCGGTGACAAAATACCCATAAAAATTTAAACATTGTACTCATGCATCCGGATGTATAACTCAGCCACAACATCCTCTTTCTCCATTATTATTAATTTTTTTTTACCTTAGTATCAGTAAGATCATAAGTAAATATCCCGCAGCATCGACTTTATCATAATCACTTTAATACAGCTTTCAACTTATTCAAAAACCACTTAACCAGAGAAAGCGCGCGCGGCCATCCATTGAGTGGGAGTACACTGAACGTATGACGTCACAAATGACCCCCCCCCCCCCCCCCCTCCGCTCCCTCCCTTTCAGTGGAGTGGTGTTCCGCGCAAACGCTATAAATCCGGCAAGCGTTTCCCGGTTTGAGTCGACACGGCCAAACGCTTGTAGCGAGCCAAGCGTCCAAACAGAACCAACGATCGTCGACTTCGCTTCTCCACAAGACAATCACGAATCGAACCTATATAAGTAACAACTGGACTGGACACGTTTGAGACTGTTTAGTGAGCTCATTTTTCCGGTCGAAAGTGTAAAGAAGTGACTTTTTTTTTTCTTGGCGAAAAGCAACAAAAAATTGGAAATCGCAACAAGATTTGGGACCGTTCGTTCGTGGGTTGATTGTTCAGCTTTGCATTTGATTGAAGGAAGTTCAATACGTGGTTTTTTTTTTGTTTGTTTTAATTTTTGGAAGATTTGAAGAGTGCTGTTCGTTTGTTTGCCAAATTTTCGTCAGGACCGACGATAAAGAGCCGTGAAAGTTAAAAGGTAAGACTAGAATTTCTATTTGGTTGTTTTAATATTGCATGCTGAATTTGGATATTTTGTAAAAGCGCTCACAACTGCAAACAAATAATTTTTAAATATAGGGGACAAATATTTTTATGCGTTTGACTGGTGCGGCGATGCCCGAGAACATCATTTCAACTTTTGTCGCATGTGTGATCCTACAAATGTCTAACGTCCTCCCCCCCCCCCCCCAACTGATTGTGCCCTTTTACCAAAATGTTGCTGCTCCAAGGTGGGAGAGGGGGTTGTACACACCATTGTGTAAAAGGAACACAAGCACAAAACAGGATTCGTCCACCCCACCATTTTATTTGTTAAAATAATTTCAAGCCACGCTCCACTTGTTTCGTCAAAACCACAAGTTTAGACACAATGAGTGTTTATTTGATAAAGCAAACTTAAAAGAGATATAAAATTATTCATGGCAGGTGTAAATAAAGAATAAAGGAACAAGGAGTGTTGAACAGTACGAAGGCTCCAATTGTAATATGATGCGAACAGAGACCCACTCTGCGAATTTTTGCACCAAGTCATAATTTATAAAGAATTGCTGGTAACCATAGCTTTCGTATTATGATAGCTCATTCGGTATATTCGTTAGTGTGTATAGCTAAGGCGGTTCTGATGCTTGTTTGAGTACTAGGGAATGTCCAAGTTTTATATTCAGTATAAAGGCTAAGATTTAAAAGATCAAGAGAAAGAATCACGTGACCCATGAAACGCAAGAATGCATTGAATCTGACTTCTTTGTCATTCGTGCGGATCTTTATATACTTCTGATTAAGAATAAAAGTTATTTTCGGTGACGAATTTCTCTAAAGCATTGTAGGCGTTGAAATACGAAAATTTCCAGTACTTTCTAGTAAAAAATTTATTTTTTCAGTACATTCTAGTAACCTAACAATTTTATTTTTGTACTCGTTCCAGTATCGACATTATTCACGTAAATTCCAGTTTTTCCCGCAACCCCTGATAATAGTAGCCTAATAGGGCAGCTTATCATGTACTCCGGACAAAAGCACCAAAATTTTTCCAGGTGCTAGTTAGGTACTTACCTTTTGATTTTTGATAGGAACCAATTCTTCCGTCGGCCATCTTGGATTTCATAGCGACCATTTTGAAATACAGGTATATTATCAAAATCTCGGCTTCTAATTCACTTAGAACCACAAACTTGGTGTCTTAGTATACGTATTTGGGGTCAGAGAATACAACCACACAACGTTTAACTGCATCAGACTCTTTCTTCACTAAAATGTCCTCCGTCGGCCTCTTGGATTACATATCTTATCAATTTCCCGGCTTCTAAATCACTTAGGACCACAAACTTGGTGTCTTAACATACATACTTGAGGTCAGGGAATACAACTACACAACTTTTATACGTATCTGACTATATATTTATCCATAATGTATCTATCAATTACAAAGTATTCACCAATTCGTGTAAATGGTATTATGACATCGTATGTGAAAGATGTTGAAGTATATGAAGGATTGCCTTTATATGTCAAATATAGGTGAATTTTTTGCCTGTACCAAAAGCAACACAAATCTTCTAATCTGCACACAAGGTCATCAGGTAACTATGAACCATACAGTTACAACACTGTAGTGCATCCTGTAAGTCAATAATCAATCTGGTGTCCGTTTCCTCATGGTAAAATGACAGCATGCACCTATCAGATCCACGGAGAGTAACTTCGGCATCACGTGTGACGACAATTGCCTTGCCTTCGGCACATTCAACATTTGCCAATTTGTTTGAAAGGAATCTAAAAAGTTCTTGTTTGTTGGTGGGGTCTTGTAAGAAATCGGTCCACTTATTTGGGACCTTGTTCTTTCCTTCACACTTTCTCCCATTACCCTTACCTCCCAACACCAGGCAAAATAGCTAATTGGTGAATAGTTTGTAATTGATACATACAGGGTGTTCGGAAATTGGTGTCAAATATTTTGAGGGT
>JAHWFP010125722.1:31191-42818 GCA_023313725.1 Lithobius niger | reverse complement strand
CATAATACAGTATTGGGTCGCACAACTTATCAGAGGGAGAGGTAATTTTCTTATGGGGGGGGGGGACAAACGTGGGGGAAGAGAGGAGTAACTGCTTTGGTCTTGTACTTTAATGAACTGCTTTGGTCTTGTACCTACTACGATAAAACGCTTACGTTTAGTTGGTTTTCCGTCGTATTTATCTTTTTGAGTTGCTTGTCACAGAATGTTCTGGAGAGGAGGTCTTTTGCGGATTCGTATTGCAGTTAATTGCAGCAGAGCCGCAAATGCAATGATACTCAGTAAAACTTTGAGTAGCCATCTTCTGTTTACTTAATGATGTTTCATTTCTCGATTGTTTTCAATCACACAGTAATGTGATACGATGTGTTTTTTTCTGGTATGTACAATTTGTTTCATTAAAGTACAAGACCAAAGCAGTTACTCCTCTCTTCCCCCACGTTTGATCCCCCCCCCCCCCATAAGAAAACCTCTCCCATACCTCTCCCTCTGATAAGTTGTGCGACCCAATACTGTATTATGAAGTACTGAAATACCAGGTATGATATGGCACATATCCTGAGTTTGGAATGGAAACTCAGGATATGTGCCATATCATACCTGGTATTTCAGCCCTTAATAATGGGGGGGGGGGGGCTGTAACTAAAGACTGGTGCATTTCCGGACCCATGTTTATAGGACTTTCTTCTTATCTTTGATCACACAGCGGACCCTCAAAATATTTGACACCAATTTCCGAACACCCTGTATATTAGTAGATAAATACATAGCCCGATACATTTAAAAGTTGTGTAGTTGTATTCCCTGACCCCACATATGTAGACTTAGACAACAAGTCTGTGGTCTTAAGTGATTTAGGAGCCGAGAAATTGGTAAGATGTGAAATTCAAGGTGGCGACGGAGGACATATATTAGTTTATAAATATATAGTCTGGTGCATTTAAACGTTGTGGAGTTGAATTCTCTGCCCCCAAACATGTGTACTAAGACACCAAGTTTGTGGTTCTAAGTGAATTAGAAGCTGAGATATTGATCATATACCTATATTTCAAAATGGCCACTATGAAATCCAAGATTATAAAAAAATCAAAAGGTAAGTACCTAACTAGTACCTGGAAAAAATGTGGTGCTTTTGTCCGGTGTGTCCGCATTAACGATAAATTTGACGTTAAGCTGCTCCACCATAAGATATTTCTCTTAGCCAAAATGGCGAGAAATAAATTCGTCACCACTTACGCTAATCTTGTCACAGATCTACTGAAAAAAGTGGAAAGTATTTGAACAAATGACGCTGTGGAAAGTACCGTGTAATGAAAAATAAAATGTGAAGGCTACTAGAATGTAATGGAAAAATTAATTTTTACTAAAAGGTGTTGGAAATTTCACTGTTTTATAGAAATCTTTCAGCGAAATTGTTATTTTTTTAAAGTTCAAGTAACTAACAAACTAAAGCCTGAACTAGTGCATGGAGGCGAAAATGTGACAACTGATACTTCAAATTACGATATTTCACTTTCTGATTTGCAACGAAAAAATTACGACTTCAAAATTTCATGACGATTAGTTTTTTTTTGCCATTTTTCAGAGATGTCGTCTAGTAATACAACGTAAGTTGTTGCTGTCGACTTTTGGATTAAACAAATAAAGTTAGAAAATAAGAGCGAACGGATAATGGAATCTTGCCTTACCTCCCCACTGTAAATTAATCGTCTAGCCTTACTAATGTTGTTTTTCCATCAGCTGTTGTCTATAATATACACTGCTAAGTCTAGTATTGCACTTTTGTCTCTGATGGGTTCTCCAGTACATTTTACAAGGAACTAGCTCACGAAATCTTTCAACCGTTAACGTTGATTTTCAAACGCTCCTTTTCTAGAAGGAAAATTACCCTCAACCTGGAAATCTGCTAGAGTCATTCCAATTTTTAAGAAGGGAAGTTCGTCTGTCGTATCAAATTACCGGCCGATTGCGTTAACTATAGCGTCCCGTGTAAAGTCATGGAACGCATAATAAAAGACACAATGTTATCCTTCATTTTCAAAAATAATTTGGCTTCATCTCTGGCCGCTCTACCACTCACCAGTTATTAACGGTTTTGGACGACTGGATAAGAGCGGTTGACGAAGGTTCGCAGGCAGACATGCGTTTCATCCACTTTGCGAAAGCTTTTGAATCAGTGTCATATGCAAAGCTCTTACTTAAACACTCATATTGGTTTTGTTGGTCCCCTTCTAGCTTGGATTAAAGATTTTCTTACCAACCTTAGACATTAAGTCTTAGTTGAAGATAAAGTGTCAGATGTCTTTCATCTGAGTGGTGTACCACAAGTTTCCATTCTTGGCCCTTTGTTATTTATTTTGTACATTAACGACCTTAACTGCAAGCTTCCTCCTTCTTGTATGAACTAGTATGCTGATGTCATGAAATTGCATAACCGGGTCAGAAATGTTCATGACTCCACTGATTTGAGAAATGCTTAGATGAAGTTGGTGACAGGTCTGACAGACTGCAGCTGCTAATTACAGCTGCCAGCTGTAAAGCCCTGCATATTGGTTCTAAAAACCAGGAGCTGGATTATTACCTGCTCGGCTCGCTATTGAAAATTGTTAAACGACCTTTGTTAAACGACCTTAGTATCTGGCTTTTACTCAATTAAAAATGTTACTTCCATTGCAATTACATTGCTAAAGCTGCCAATATGCGTCTGGCGATGATTAAACGTTGCTTCAAGTCTGGTCACATCCCCATCTTGATTTGGGCGTTCAAGGTATATGGCGGCCGTATCGTGGAATGTGCCTCCCCTGTTTGGTCCCCACATTTATTAAAAGACATCGACACAATTGAGCGGGTGCAACGGCAATTTACTAAAAAAATTCTTCGAGGTCTCAAAATCTTTTGTTACAAAGACAGATTGTGTAAAATACACTTAGACTCACTAGAATTAAAGAGTTTACACATTGATTTAGCCATGACGTATTCCATTATTCATGGAAAAACCGACATAGAAGTGTCTAATTTCTTTATCTTTCGGCACAACTCAAGAACCCGTGGCCACAATCTCAAAATCCATGTTAATCGGACTCGTCTGGACTGACATAATTTTTTTTCATTAACCAAGTTGCCCCAATGTGGAATAGTTTGCAAAGTGCTACTGTGAACGCTCCTTCTCTCAAATCGTTCAAGAGAATGGCAAAAAATGTCCACCTTACCAGCTTCCTACGCCTTTTTTTAACTGGGTTGGAGCAATTATTTTCAGTAGTCTTGCTAAATACATTACATTGTTCCAGTCATAAAGTTTTTTTTTAATCGCTTTTTTATTTGTTTTTACTTGTCATTTTTTTGTTTCTAGTTGCCTTGAAAATATACATCACTTTTTTTGTAGCATTCTCCTTCTCAAAATGCTGTTCAATCTAGAGAAATTAAATCGAAGATGTCCTTCCGGTTCGCTACCTACTGCGCAGCCTCCATCATATAAAAGCCGAAGTGGAGCGGTAAGCTCACCTTTTCTTCTCTACGCCACCAAGCCTTTCACTTCGCTCCCAGCTCTCCTGCGTCCCATCCTATTCCTCGGACGCCGTCCTCATGCCTCACGCTAAAGGGACACCAAGGGATGGCTCCTCATCCCGCAGTTCCTGTTTTCGTCCTTCATGACAACGACCGCATCCTCTGCCTAGGTCTTCGTGCTGCGTCCCTAGCAGACGTCCTCAGCACAGCAGCCAACGCACTATGTGAAAGACTCTACACCGATCCTCCTCCTGAGGACACTCGCCAACTCATCAATGAAGTTTTTTGGAAGAGATGCTTTGCCACATACCATGCTATGAACTGGTTTACGGGTGCCCTCTTAACTCCACGCTTCTTCTGCAGGAAATAGCTCTGAACACAGCATCCAATCTTCATGATTCAACCTGTCACTTCCTACGGAACCAACCCATTCACGAGTCTGAATCCCTGTTCCGCAGATTGATCCCTAAAGTGGCTTCTCACCTTAATATTTCTCGCAAGCCTCGTTATAATAAGAATCGCCAGAATCGACGACAACGATCCGCTCCGTCCTCCAAAACAGAACAACCTAAGGACGCCTGGAAGACCATAAAAGCACCTGACTCTGCTCTGCATCTGCTTCCACGATCCGCATCACCCTTTCCATCCCGTTCCCAGGGACGCGCACGTGGTCGTTCCCTGGGCCGATCATCCACTCCTGACAGATGCAAACGTTCCTCCTCCCGTCCTCGCAACAGGGGATGCGATAACTATCGACATTCCGTCTCCCCCACAAGAGTAGGGGAACGCCTTCAATTCTATGCCAAAGCCTAGCAAAAGGTAACCTCAGATCTGGTAATCCTTTCAATTATTTTACATGGCTTCAAGCCGAAGTTTTTGAACAAACCCCCTGTGCAAGATCCACCATGGGAGCTAGAAGCTCCAGCTCCCATCCCACTCCGGACGGAAATAACGTCCCTTCTTCGCAAATAAGCCATTCGTGTAGTGCTATTTCTGTTCACTCCAGGCTTTTACAGCAGCATCTTTCTGTGCAACAAGAATCAGGTGGAACGCATCTGATCTTCAATCTAAAGCCACTGAACCAATTCATCCTCAATCCACATTTTCAAATGGAAACAGTCTCCTCCATCCGAGATTCATTACAACCCAACGATTGGACAGTGTCACTTGACCTAGCGGACGCATACCTTTACATTCCGCTTCATGCATCTGTCCACCACCTCTTCCGTTTTTTACTAGACAGTACGGTGTTCAAATTCCTCTGTCATCCCTTCGGACTAAATGCTGCCCCACGAGTCTTCACCATGGTCCTACGTCCAGTCCTCACCTACCTACATCGACAAGACATCCGTATACATGCCTTTCTCGACGACTGTCTCATGCCACATCCTAACCCAACTACACTCTCCAGCAATCTGTTTGACGTCGTGTCTCTTTTTCATCACCTCGGTCTGGGGATAAATTTTTCAAAGTCCTGCCTCCAGCCCATTCAATCCTTCGTGTTCCTAGGAGTGTTCTTCGACGTCAAGAAGGCAACAGTAATGCCGTCCCTGGAACGCATAGAAAGTCACCTGCGTTCCGCCAATACCTTTGTCTACCTGCCTCTTCACACGTTCCAAGATCTTGCATTCACCATCGGAACCATCGACTCTTTTGCAGACCTCGTTCCTTACGGCAGATGGATGGCATGTCCTTTCCACCACTACCGTTCCAGTCTTTGGGGCGATCCTCAACATTGCCATCCCAGTCTCTAGGTCCCTTCTTTCCCACCGACACCTTCAGATGGTGGGCAGACGTCCTCAACCTGACTGCCACAGTTCCTCTTCACGAGCCTCTCCCAGAGGTCCATCGTTTCACGAATGCATCCCAAACAGGTTGGGGAGTTCATATCCACAACCTCACCATCTCCAGCACTTGGCCAAATGGGACGACATTCCACATCAATCACCTAGAACTTTTGGCAGTCCTTCTCGGCCTTCACCATTTTCGAGACTATGTAGCAGGACGGACTGTACAAATACATCAGACCATACGACAGCCGTCGCCTACCTAAAGAAAGGGGGCAGGACACGCTCCTTGTCACTCCATCACGTCACCTCTCAAATCTTTCAACTGTGCATTCAACTATGTGTCTGTCTTCTACCACTCCACATCCCATGGTCATTGAATGTAATCGCGGATTCCCTCTCTTGTCGTAATCCGCCGACCAGCGAATAGACATTGCATTCGACATTTGCTCCGTCCTATTCCACCTCTGGGATCACCCGATGGTCGACCTTTTTGCCACGAGGTACAATGCCAGACTTCCCCTATTTGTCAGTCCCTTCCCAGATCCCCACGCCTGGGCAGTGGACGCACTGATACTAGATTGGGCTCACCTCTAAGCATATGCCTTCCCTCCTCCTCGCCTTCTCCCTATTGTGTTAAGCAAAATTGCCAGTTCACATGGATGATTCCTTGTAATAGCACCGAATTGACCAGTAGCAGCCTGGTTTCCACTACTACTCAGCCTCCTCATCGACTCTCCTCCCCCCCCCCCCCCATAAACACACACCTATCGGAAACTGCCGTTCTTTTCCCATAAATATTCTCACGCTCCGCTCCTGAATGTCAGCCAACAATGGTGGTGACCCTAGTATTTATTAAAACTCGTTTAACTATTACGTAGCAGACATTATTTGAATTTGACCTAAATGAACAGTCCAATTAACCCATGAACGACCGATAATTTTTACATTTGTTTCCAATTCTATACAAAAAAATGTTTCTCAACTTTTAAATGAAGAAAATATTCCAAACACAGTCACTCGATCGGATCGGGGGGGTAATTGTTGTCTTTTTTAAAATTAAAACCAACATATGTTTTTATGTAGGATATAATCAAAATTATTATGCATTTTTTGGAAATGTTCAAAGTATTATGCTAAACGTAAAAATTATTCGCCTCAAAACATATTAATGCAACAATTTTTAGAAGTACTGGTGTTGTCGTTTTCCGTCGAATCATCAGTCGTTCCAGGTAAAACCGAGAATTAAATCCATGACTCGATCTTAGTAATCGTTTTTGCAGGATAATCGGAGAGTTAACGTATTAATGGAAGACTTGAGTATTCCATCGACAGCAAACGAGGCTAGATTTTCGTACGTGCATCTCAAAGTTCTTCTTCTGGTTTAAAATTTTAACCAGATTTTCGAACTCATTTACTCGTATTTTGTATTTGCTCAGCACCACTGTCTGAGGGCCCGCAGGATTCAGTCTTTGGCCCTCCTCTATTCAATATTTTTATAAGATCTTTTATTGGGTCCACGAGTAGCTGCGAGCACTGGGGCGTCAGATTCGATAGGTGTCTTGGTCCCAGCTGTACATCTTTGGCTTCTTACAGACCCGGGTTCGATCCTGGTGATGGGAAATGTATATGTACGGGTTTTTCTCCGGTTGTTTCCCGCCCGTTGCACGAGGGTTTCCTGTGGGTGCTCCGGTTTCCTCCCTCATGCGGCAAAAAACAACTGTCACAATGGTGGTACCTCTTCCACTTACAATCTGCCACTGGGGAATTTGGTGGGTGGGTGGGTGCCCCGTGCAGCGTCTCTATATTATTTATTTACTAGCGGAGTCGCTCGCTCATTCCGCGTCGTCTCCCCCCCCCCTCCCCGTCTCGCTCCCCTCCATTTAATTTGCCGTTCGGTCGGTAGATGGCATCGTATGTTCGCGCTGCTGGCCGTTGCATTCCGGGCACAGCTCCTGTCTCAGCGGGGCTTGGCTGCTACTCTTATAATTCGCCGTTCCGTCGGTAGATGGCGGAAATGGCATCGTATGCAGCTAGCAGATTGCTGCTGCGCTGCCGATGGCTGCGTTGCGGGTCTTGTGTAATTATATATATATATGTATATAGATTTATTAGGATACAAAATCAGAAACGCTGTCTGATCATGATTGAGAAAAACCGCCAAAATACGTAAGTCAAATCACGTTACCACATAGTATTACGACTTGGCCTTAAGGGATGTCCGCCCAATTTAAAATGGTTTGATTTAATTACAGCTTTTTTTAAATTGTTGCAGCTGTTTTTGGACCGTTAGAATTACTTTTTGTGTATTCTTGTATTGGTAACGAATTCGTCATGCGTTGCAGTCCTCGTATAGATTAACATTAACTAATCAGTTAATTTACACATCAATGAGTTACACATTAATTAAAATTAGTGTGTAATTTACACATTAATTAAAATTAGTGTGTAATTTACACATTAACTAATATACTTCAGGAACCGAAGAATTGGTAGTACAAAACTAAAATAAATTGCTATGTAATTTATGCGTTATATGGTTTTTTCTTGTTTCACTGATTTGAAGTATTTGTTTTTTAATGCAGCCCTACATTCTGCTCTATACGACTTATCTTTTTTGTTTTTGCATGAACTATCAAAACTATTTTGCATGAACTATTCAGTACTATCTACTCCCGGTGTAACACACGCCGACCTAGTAGGAAGCCATGTTATCTCACTGCCCCGTTTTGTTGACGCATTGAAGTTTAGTTTTGCTGGGACCATGAGGTTCATTGAGGTCCATTAGTTTTCCATGAACTATAAATATCATAATATTTCATATGTTACTGATTGTTACTACTCATCGATATTACCCTTCACCTTGTCGGCCGCTCACCCATTTTCACTGGTACCGTGCAAAGAATGAACATTTTAAATTTATACCGTTGAAAGAATCAGCATGCTTTACCTTTTTCATTGATGCCGCGAAAAGCTTGCTCGTCTTATCGCTTGAATACTTTCTGCGTGTAGATTGGTTGTCACAATGACTGCCATTCCCCGTTACTCTCCTTCTCGTATGCTCCGGCCTAAGCCAAATATGTACAGATAGTTGCCAGTAACATTTGGCACTTGAAATTCAGATATCCAGTAATAATTCACCAGCGCTAATCAAGCACATGAACTCACTTGGTTTGCGTTCATTCTGTTCTGTGTATCCACCATTTCAAGTTCTCCAAAGGCGTTCTATTGCCTACTGGTGTGATTTAAGTTCATAAATCGATCAAATTCGAAAAGGAGTTTCAGAATTTTTAATTCTCACCTATCAGAATTAAGAAAATTTTCCAGAAATTACTGTACGTTTTAGTGAAGTTAAAGGACAAAAAAAAGGTGATTTCCATTTGCTTATTTCAATAATAAGCCTTTTTTTTATTTCCTAATACAGAAAAGATCAAGTGAAACCCGTTCCATGCAGCAATATATACAATAAAAAGAAAGAATTTGAAATTTACTAATTTTAGTACAATTTCTCGCCACGAGATGCCGTTGTTAGCAAATCGTGTTAAACGATTTAACTTGTACGTGTATATTTTTTATTTTTTATTTTATTTGATCAAAAAAGGCAAAAGTATAACCAGTGAAAAATGCACGAGTTACTTAAACTACAGTTAGCTAACACACTTTGCTTACAACGGCATATATTGGCAAAAAAATGGTATTAAAATTGGTTAATCTCAAATATTTCCTCTTTTATTTTACAAAATGTTGTATGCAACGGATTTTAATTTTTTTTTTCCGTTTAAGACAGTAAAAATGCCTATTACTATGATAAACAACTTTAAATTACCTTCTTGGTCCTTTCCTACAAAAAAAAAAAAGATACTAATGCATGCGCATCACATTACGTGTTTTTTTTTAGGGGATGAGGAGTTTGTGGGGAGGGGGCGTCTGAGTCTTCTGTAGGAATTCTCTTATGCTTTCAGCTGTTACCAAACCAAACCGAGTTCGGCTAACTATTTAGGCGACGCCAGAATAAAACAATATTATTTTATGGTGATTTATTTAAATAGGAGCGTTACCCAACATAGGATCCCTTGCTTTTAAGGAGAGTCAATATTAGCAGAATAGAGAATACTAACCCCGTTCAATCCGTAAATTGAGCGTATTCTAATTACATGAAGATCTAGTGTGGTCGAGGAAGGACTGGTAAAGGGACCTTGGCAAAATGCTGCCAATCACCACTCGCCACCATTTTGGCCGTGTCAGTATGGTTTAGCGATAGGACTTCGACCTTTGGTTTCAAAGGTCGTGGATTCAATTCCCCGCTCAGGCAACCTGCCATTGAAATCCAAAATGCAACGTAAATAGGTTTGCATACGTATTTATTTAACACTTTTGTGCCTATTTGGCTTTCCGTACTGTTGAAGCTTTTCTCAGTGACTTACGGATGTTTCTTGGCCCATTCTCAGCCTCCTGCAATGGTCGGATGTTTCCCGGTGTTCATCCGCGGATCCCTCCCCCCTAGACTTCCAGAACGTTTAGTGTGGTTCAAAAATTACCGCCTCATCTTCAAAAATTACCAAAGGCCGAATTCCTACCGCTAAGCCATGCCGACACGGCCAAAAGAAATCACAAGGTAAAGGGTGAATGAAGCAAACAGTGTGCATTAATAACTGGCCTTGTGAGGAAACAAGATACGCTAATCTGAGAAAGAAAGAAAAGACAACTGCCCCGACTGGGACTCGAACCCAGGCCAGCCTGCTCTAACCTCTGTACGCTCCAGTCGAATTTAGTAGCTGTTAAACCTTTATCAGTGGTCACAGAAGGGCGGAACCATACACAAGGAGGGAAAATAGCCTCCGCAACAGAAATAATACAAACAATAAGTAAAAAATAAATGACAGGTCTTTGCTTCAGGTGAAATAAATAAATAAACCTACCATGACAATTTTTGCAAGCACATGTACGACATAATGCGTATGAAATACAGATGTAATTTCAATTTAAGAATTTAGAATGAGAGTGGCGCGCAGTACTGCTTTAGAATATCCTCACGGCTAAAAAAAAATAGGTTACTTAATTAAAAAAGGATGATGTCATTTGGAAAGGAGGTGGGGGAACAGTTACCAGCTTAAGATTTCGCCTCGAGCGCCAAATTGACATAGGAAATTATAATTGGCTCATTACATAAATAAAATTAAGATATAATTGGAGTTGTCAGTCACCTCCGGCTTTTCAACTTTAGGATAGTTCAGTTGTGGAAAGGAGGGGGAGGGGAAGTTCAGCAAAAAAACTATTAAAAAAACTTACTGAAAAAAATGTATTCCTTCTACTTTTTAATAAATCACTGATAATTTATCGATTGCTTCAATAAATGTTATAATGTGGCAGTTTTAAGAGATTCTTGTCCGAAGATTGCGTCTCTTTATCTGTTTTTCTAACGAGGTTTACCGAAAACTTCATTTTTCACCTTATGTACATTTAACTTCGAAACTGCTGGCCACAAAAACGAAGTTGCAGTGGTGGTAGTGAATAACTAAAGTCAGCATGATGCGTGTAACAGCCACACACACAAAAACGTCATAATGATTCCCGCCAAGCTTTTTCGGACGTTTGAAGTAGTGATATCAAACGCCAAGCTCTTTCGCCAACTTAATCCCACCGTCTAAAACTGCAAACGTTAAATGCAACAATTGAAAACTGCGCAGTAAGCATTTTCCAATATTTCCATTTAACCTTCGAACAATATTACTCGATGGAATAAACTTAGCGAAAAATCCAAACGGCCACAAAGCTTAACTGGAATCCTCACAAAGTTTTGTTTTGGGGAGTTATAGATTCTCAGCTGAATTTGGAACAATCCCAGTAGAAAACTATAGTGCAACTGAAGTTAAATTTAAAAAGAAAAAACCACACACGTATTTTTTTTATTTTCTTGAGACTATTCATATTGAAGTAATTAACCTTAAACGATATTACAAAGATACCTATTAAAAACAAGAAGTATTACTCCCCTTTCTATCGTTTTAGAATAGCGTGATATTCATGTGACGTTAGCTTAGTCGACAGATTCATGTGACGTTAGCTTAGTCGACAGATTCATTTGATGTTAGCTTAGTCGACAGATTCATTTGATGTTACCTTAGTCGACAGATTCATTTGATGTTAGCTTAGTCGACAGATTCATTTGATGTTAGCTTAGTCGACAGATTCATTTGATGTTAGCTTAGTCGACAGATTCATTTGATGTTAGCTTAGTCGACAGATTCATTTGATGTTAGCTTAGTCGACAGATTCATTTGATGTTAGCTTAGTCGACAGATTCATTTGATGTTAGCTTAGTCGACAGATTCATTT
>JAHWFP010125722.1:0-31091 GCA_023313725.1 Lithobius niger | reverse complement strand
CTTAGTCGACAGATTCATTTGATGTTAGCTTAGTCGACAGATTCATTTGATGTTAGCTTAGTCGACAGATTCATTTGATGTTAGCTTAGTCGACAGATTCATTTGAGCACTCGGATCTAAAGATGCGCTGAGGCTACAAAGAGTCTGGCTTTGGTACAATTTTATTTCAATACACTGGTCCCAAATAAAAGGGATGAGACAGAAAAGCTCCTAACTTTGTAAAATACAATAATATACTGTCTTCACTCTTTTTTGATATACTTTTGATCTATATTTTTGTGTCTAGCGCTGAATAAGACAACAAGGATAAGACTAGGGATTAGCAGGTTCAGCTCCCAACTTGCTGTAAACAACAAAATCCCCAAAATATGTATATACTTGAGATTTACATTCTCAGGTTTTCTTCGCTCTTCCAAAAGATGTTTTAGCTTCAGGTACCGGCGTTATCTTGCAACAATGTTAAAACAGGCCCAAACTCCTACCATTTAAAGGAACATTCCTTCCTTTCAAACGAGATCACACAACTTTTTCTTGATACTCGATCTGAAAACTCAGATGGCTTTATTCACCTTTTTGCTATAAAATTCATTTTAAGATATAGCAGTTTAAAGCTGATCCGCAGGTTACCGCATTTTATACAATATTTAAAAAATAATTCCGTTTTGGTATTATTTCTTGCCACCAGAGGCCGTTGTCAATCAACTCAGTGAGACTGGTTAACATGTGCGCCTATGTTTTAACTATATTCTTGAAAACGATAAACATTTGATCAGAAAAGTAAACAATGTAACGTGATCAGAACAAGTGGCTGCAGCAACCTGTCTTCTGCAGACTGCCGTCACTTTCGGGCAACTTCTGCCCCATACTTTCGGTTTAAAAAAAAAATCCTTTCAACTAATTTTTGGACGCTAAATCTAACGGTCTCTATCTGGTAACGTTCCGGGGTTTAAAAAAAAAAGGGACGGACGGACAAAATCGTTGCCACGTACTTAGCCGTTTCAGCTGCACAGAGGACTAAAAATGCAAGACTAAAAATGTCACCACATTCAGGCATTTGCTTTTAACGACAGCGACTAGTGGGCAAGAACAACAATAACACCAAACGGACTAGGAGGCTTGTAGCTGAAGCCGGTCATTGAGCTAGCTGCAAGGGGCACTGCATATATGATGAAGAGGTAAAAACTTTAGCGTAGTTTGACTAGTCAGTGCTGTGCGAGCGGGTTTCTTGGACCTAAAAAATGCTAATATATGTCGATTTGTTGTCAGCTGCTGTAATTTTCAGCAAGTGGATTCTTTTATTTTCCGATTTATAACCTTAATACATGCTTTGCAGCGAAAGAGAAAGACAAAAACAACGTTTTTTAGGCATATGAAATTCGCTATCACAGCATCGGCTAGACTAAAGATGCCATTGTTTTTTTTATCTCCATTTGTATCCAGGGTCCCTTGCAGCTAGCTCAACGACCAGCTTCAGATGCCTCTTAGCCTCGTCACCAGTATGGCGCTATTGTCGCTGCCTACAAGTCTTAATGCAAAAATGAAAATTATTTAATTCCTTCTTAATGTTATATAAACTCAGTTGCTATACAACGAGTTTTGGTTCCTTCTATTTAGTCTTCTGTACAGCCGTACCGGCTGAGAAGACAATTGCAACGACTTTGTCCGTCCGTCTTTCCGTCGCTTTTTTAAACTTTCCAACGGTACCAGATATTGACGATCATTGTTTACAACGTTAGATTCAGTGTGAGAAGTTAGTTAAATAACATGGCAAATTAAAACATCGTTACTTCTTATATAGCTAATAGAATTCTTCGACGTAACTAAATTAAATAATAACATTTTTTTTGTCGAATTAATATCGTAAGGTAACACTCAATGGTTAGCTTAGGTCATCGTTAGGGCTACGTTGTGGTCATCGTGGCTGAGCGGTGAGATAGCTCAGCCTGGTTGCAGGAGGATTGCGGATCTGGTCGAACCCCTGGATAGGGGACCTTGGCAAAGTCCCCGCCAGGACTGCCGGCCAGGGTAGTGTGAGAGGCTACCATGCTCCTTCAGCGGCTATGGAATGTATTCTGGCTAATTCTGGACAATCTTTCGGCCCCGAGGTGATCGGAGGTTTCCCGGATCGAATCCCCGGGCTGGCACCTCCCTTTACCAGATTTCTCTCTAAAAAAAAATCTGGTAATGTTCAAAATTGAGTCGGTTCAGCCATACAAGCTAACCAAGCTCGTCAAAAATTAATATAAAAAACAAATAAATAAAAACAAATGGTTTTTAGCTTCGTTTAAAATAAGTCGTATTTTTGCATGAATGAATAGGCCTACCGTCGAACCAAATTCTCCATTAGGCCCATCTGCTACTTACGAAATTAAAACTGCATTTTTAAAATTCGGCCTAAAAATGAAAATTAGGCCTAAAATCATGGTACCATGGCAACGTCAAGTTGCTACGAGTCGCTGTTGGCTTCATCAACAGCGTCTTTCTCGTCAGTTCCCTACTGCCACTGATCTATATACCCTACGTTGCGCGTTACGTTGTAACACTGTAACTGTGTGCCTGTAGGCGCACCGTGTTGCAAAAATGAATAGGCTTACTATACGTTATAGCTGCTAGCTGCTGTTATAGGTGCTGTTATAGCTGCTAGCCGTTAGCTGCTAGCTGCTGTTATAGGTGCTGTTATAGCTGCTAGCCGTTAACTGCTACTTACGAAAGTAAAACTGCTGGTTAAAATTAGGCCTAAAAGCTGACAATTACGCCTAAAATGTAAAATAAGCCTAAAAGGTAACACATTTTTTAACCGACAATTGTGATGGCTACTGCTTTTAGATTAGTATGATAGAGATAGCTGTTGTAGTGCATGATAGAGGTGTGCGCCTCAACATTGGAAGTGAAGCAACTGTACAGAAGACCGGTGCGACTATGCAGTCGCTGTAGCCGCCTGTTTGTATTTAAGATTTTGAAAATACCTTTTGTTGGCATATAAGCAGCAGTCACCCACCTTCTTTACCCTTTAATACGCATAATTTTCAGAATCTAAGCCATCTTTCACATGTTTGTTTCTGCGGTAAAATTACGTTTACCAAATGTGAATGATTAATAATTTGAACTCCTGGAACATAATCTTTTCCTTTCTGGCTTTTGAAGCCGCCACAAAATTAAAGACAGATATCGATTTATGTTAATCATCTAACTGTTACGTCACCCATGTTTGTTTATTCTTATTACCGTCGCTATACCATTATAGTTGCCGCGTATTAGTTATTGATGGTATCTTTACATGCTCTAGACCAATAAATATAGAAGCTTGAAGTTGTATATAATTTTTAAAAAAACAATGATCGCTGCACGAAACTTTGTAGCAGTGTTTTGCAAACTGCGTAAGCAAAACTGAAGGTCGAGTCTGTTTAGCAGCTTTATGGTAAAGTTTTTCAATTAAATAATTATCTGAAGCCAAGTAATATTCGTATACGTGAGCCACATCAATTATTGAAGACCACTATTGACTTTTTGAAAGAGAAGACTCGTTCCATTGGCCACCTTTATGGCTGGCATAGCCTAGTTCTCCTTTCACTAAGGTCGCCACTACGACATTTATAGAGATATAGGTGTAAAAAGGGGTTAAAGTATAGGTGTAACAGTATGTAAAATACAGGTTTAACAGGGCACAACAAAATCTGTAAAAAGTAGTAAAATGCGAACAGAAGATAAAAAAGGGATAAAATATTGTTGTAAAAGGGTGTAAAATACGGATTAAAAAAAAAAGTTTGAAATAAGTGAGGCCTCCTAGTTGTAAATCCAAAATATAAGCTCCACTTTCCGCGACCTGTATTGTAAATATTTAGCTTTATTCTTTTACCATATCGTAAATAACGCAACGAAAATAGCCGCCATGCAGATAGAGAAACTCCCCCTGCTAGGAGGCACGTAAGGATGCAGCAATGTCATGCAGGAAGACTATTCTTTTTGTCAAGGGGCAGCAAAACAGTACAAGGCGAGATACAGTTTAGCCGCCGTAGCTTGGACATCTGTTTATCACCAAATCTCTTCACACGAAACTTAGAGAACTTTTTTAAAGCCTTCTTATTTTCACTGAAGTTGTCAACCAATTGTCAACCTGTCCCGTTCCCTGTTGGAATTATTGAAACTTGCTGCTAAGAAGTTAAGTTTGGTATTACTTGGTTTAAAAAAATGTACCGCCATAAAAAGTAAGTTTAATTTAGCTGCTGTTGTCTTCGATAATTTACTGTATGACAATTGTTATTTTTCGTTTCTTTTTTTTTATATGAATTGATGTGGTTCGTTTTAAGTTATAAGACAAATAGAGAGACGCCTGTCGTAGCGTCCAGTTGCTGCAGAAAAGATAGTGTGTGCTGCCCTTAGACGAAAAAATATCACTTGTCACCCGGGGAAGTGGTTTCGAATTTCGGCCAGACGATGGCACGATAGCCGCACACTATTCTTTGTTCCAACATCCAACTGCTACGACGGGCGTTTGTTTATTTAGTGTTACTTTTTAAGTCCTCCTGGTATTTGGTTTCTTCGGTCCTTCAGATGTTGACCTCGTTTAAGGCAAACAGTGCGCTCATCATATTTATTCTGTGCCACTCGACGCAAGATGAGTGTAAGGAACATCGGTGTTTTATGGACATTTCTAACTCAACCTTGTCCTTTCCTTAAATGCGAGGCTAGTTTTCCTTATGCCTTACGGTAACTTGTAGTTTTGAGGCCAATTAATTTAGCTACAGGAAATCATCTGAAAACAGTTTCAATAGACATACGAAAAGCGCATCTTTTTTGGGTGAGGGGGTTTCATTATTTTTTTTTTATGTTGAGAGGGACGGGTCAAGATTTTTTTAAGGGATTTGAAGGAGAGCGTCGAAAATTTTGTAGGCATATTTTCATGCCATCCCTACCCCCTTCCCCCGCTCCTATACTCGGCCGTAAATAATAACCGTTTCCTTAATCCGTAAGTAGAGCTATGGATCAATGTGGCAAGTATTAAATGAGTTGAGTAATTCGTTCAAAAGTTAGCGTGGATACAAACAAAAAAACAGACACGTCCAGCACATTCTGAGAAGCTTCTGTGATCAGCTTCGCACTGCTTCTCAATAAGAAGACCAGCAGCCGAAAAATATATAGAGAACGGGACAGAAATGATCGCCAAAAAATCACAAGTAAGCGTGCATCTAGTTTCTAAAAAAAAAAATTAATTTTGAGGCTAAAACTAATGTTTACATTTTGAAGTCATCGTTATTGCTCTTTTTGCCCGGAGGACGTTTACCAATCTGACCGTCCTGATTATTTTCAGTTACAAGTCTGCGCTGCAGGCACTGCAGAACTCAACACCAGTGATATAAGAAGTATTTAAAGATTGCTTTTAGAATAGTACAAGACGGATTACAACACCAAACTCGGCAAAGTTTTGCGTACAAAAATCTTCCAACTTACAGGGAATTTTAACGGTCTGATTTTACAATGTCTGCTTTTCACGTGATAATAGCTCTGTCTAATCTAGCATGCTAATGGAATATCTCGATTTTTTTTTTATTATTAATTTCATTGAGCCTTAAGTCAGCCGAAGCAACTTAATGCTTGTATTGCTGAACCGGCTCAATTTTGAACATTACCAGACTTTTAGTGAAGAAGAAATGTCTGGTAAAGGGAGGTGCCAAACCGTAGATTTGAACAGGGAAACCTCCGTTCATCGTAGGGGTCGAAAGATTGGACAAATGTTCCCATAGCTGCTGAAAGAGCACGGTAGCCTCTCATGCTACCCTAGCCGGCAGTCTTGGCGGGGACTTTGCCAAGATCCCCTTTCCAGGGGTTCGACCAGATCCGCAAATCTCCAGCAACCAGGCTGGCACTCTCACCACTCAGCCACGATGACCACACAGTGAAAAGAATCAGAAGCGAAGCATACCCTATAACGGGCACCAAATTGCAAAATATTGGTTGGTTTGTTGGTTGGTTGCACTTTCGTATAGTGTAGAGCCCAAACGAAAGGTCGGATTGGAATGAAATTTGCCCCATCGCTGAAAACCCAAAAAGTATTACTGATTTCGAATTTACCATAAATCGATCAATTATAACATACAAAATTATTCTTTTTCAAATTTACGAACCTAACACTCGCAATTGTAAATTTGGAATCCTGGATAGATAAGGACTTGTGACGAAGCATACACCTTAACTGCTAATCAAGTGACCTTTTAAATACCGACAAATTAAAACAGCATTGCTTCCATAGAGTTAAAAAAATTTTTCTACGTAACTCGACCAAATAACATTTGATTATAGCATTTTTAACCACTACAAGAAGCACAAAATCTTAAAATAAACAAACTGAAAAGTTGTTTAAATCTATGTATTCCGCCCCTTTTTTCGGGACTGGAGAAGGGTGGGAGACTCACAATAAATTTTTGCACCAAGCCACTATGACGCTTAATCCTGCCCTGCTCCAGGAAGGAAGAAAAGTTCAAAATAAGGTGTATGTGGAGGGGGATGCGGGAATCTTTTTTTTTTTTTTGTTTTTTTTTTTATGGAGACCTTTCATAAGATCCAACAAGTGCTGTAGCCTAATGTGGTTTCGCCAACGAAATTTGAACACAATATTTCTAGGAGTTTTTCCCTTATTAAAAAAAAAATCATCTTCTTTTCCTGAAATTTCTCCGCGATTTTCGCTCGATTTTAGTGCCGTGGTATGCGAAGGACATCAGAGGAAATTCTTATCCACTTCTGATTTTTGTATCTTGTCTCCACCATGATTTTTTAACCTACTGCCAGTTCATTTCAAGGTTTTCCTCATTAATTCTGTGCCCTGTTTGTTAATTTTGTTTCCTAAACTAATAAATTAGACAAAGGCTTTCGGGGAATTAAGACTAAACCGATATATCAGGTTGTTTTTTTTATTTGCGGATACCGGTACCAACACATATCGCAAATGTAATCCCAAATTTTTTTTATCAATGGTGTCGTTTCCTTAAAAATAACAATAATTATTAAAATTAAAATGAAAGATAGCTAGGAAGATACTCAATAATTTTCTGAGCAAAACGCCGCAAACTTCATGTCGTAATCTTGAACGGTTTCCGAGTTATCAATGTTTAATGAAAGTTGCCGGTACGCTCCGAAACCGATACCACAAATATCGGTAACCGACCGATACAGTATTGGAACCGGTACAGCCTTGCATATAATCATGTTCAGGGAAATTAGTGAGAATTAATTTTCAATTAAAGGTACATTCCTCCCGGTTGACTTCCCTGTTTGGCCCAGTTTAGCAACATTACTTCAGATACGTGTAAATGTTGCAAAGGTATTCATTTTCTTATTTTTCCCTCGTGAGAAACTGTTTTGCTACATTCACTCTAACCTTTGTAAATGTTGCAAACGCTATTTCGCTGCTCGAATATGCTGGAGACGGTATGTCCTTTTAATAGTTGAATTACTTTGATGGATAAATTCACTCATTTATCAGCCAAAGAAGACTTACGGCTTTTGGTTTTTCCTAATAATTTTTGTTTTCTTTCCGTAAAACGACCTCCATGCTCGACTTACACTGAAAAACCACACATTTCTACTCTCTAATTGTATACATCAAAGCTTTACTCTTCGCTGAATGGTCGCCGACAAAAAAAAAACAGATATACATAGTAAATTTCAGTTAGAAGAATCGGTTTACTTTCGTTCTCGTTTTGGGGCAATGACGTCACCTTCGTGAATGGTCGGACTTTTATGAAAACACGAAGCTGCTTCCATTCAAGATTCGAAGCTTTTACGTTTAAGTTCGTGAATTAGCGCCATAAGAACGAGGTTCAGGCCTACTTAATACGAAACAACGCTGAGGGAAACAATGTAAGGTGACGAAATGTGATGGGACTATATCGCTGCGCCAAATAGAGAAAAACATCATAAACATCGTAAAACTAAACATCGTAAATCGAAATTACTTCGGAGAACAGTTTTGCGGAAAGAAAACACAAATTCCTACACTGAATGCCACTCGTGAGTTAATGAAATCTATAAATTGTGCTTTTTAGCACAACGCCTTTCCAACAAATTTCCCACATATTCTGGTCTGGAGAAATTAAATCTGGAAACGAGTTTCGAGCCAAAACACACAAATTCTCGATTTCATAGAAGCACTCGGGGTGTATGTCTGCTAATGCGGCCATGTCCGAAAAGGGTTTATGTTCGTAGAGAGAAATCTTGCTTGGACTGAATTCCTGTCCTCCCTCTCTATAATCTCTGATAACAAGCGACCATTTTAGCAATTTATGACCAGTTTTGGTTAATTTCAATTTGGGCTAATTACATTGTTATTGATTACTACGTTCAGTGACAACAAGCGACTTCCGTCCAGTAATTACAATCGATGCTAAAAATAGCCTCGTGTTGATTAGCAATGACCCCACACACACACTTACGCTACTTGCTATATTCGTTACTCATATCTCCCCCTTACTGAACCGACCTCTCTTTCTCTCATTTGGAGGTTGATCATAGTGTCCCTTTTTGCTGCGTTCGCATTCTTCCTTGTTGATCTGGTTACTGTAGCAACATGGCAAGAATGAACGTATGCGCCGACAATTTCCTGTCGTAGTAGCAATCGCTTCATATCTGATTAATTTGAAGACATCTTGGTGTAGTTCACTGCACTTCACTTCTTTAGCTATAGTTCAGTAGCGTGATGAAGCGACGGAGAATGATTGCAAGGATTCAACGATAGGCTTCATCATACGAGTTGGAGGGGGACGCAGGGGATAGGGCTAGGCTTATCTATAAATCGAATATTAGGCTAATACGATTGTAAAAGTAGTCAGGCCATAGTGGGTGGTTCAGTGTGGTATTTATTGCTCGCCATAGTACATGAAGCTTGGAAGACTTGAGCGGAATGGTCATTATTTATATCCAGGGTGCGTGGTCATAGGAAATTGAGGGGGTCATGGATTTTTTTTGGACCCTCTCGATCGAGGTTGGGAGGGGGGGGGGCAAGAGGGAAGGGTCACAAAAACACACTGACCAAACTGCATGAAAAAGTCATTTTCTGGACCTCAAAAATGACATTTTCAAAAGTCAAAATTTCTAAAAACGTCGTAGCTTCTGCGAGGCCACCAGACATCCCCCAACTAAGTTTTTATAAGATTTTGATACTGTATCCAGTGTCATTCGGTGAATGGGACTTTAAAACCACTTTCTAAAAAAAAAAGGTTTTGCACCATGGGGTATTTTTCGTGTTGCACGTGTTGATGTTTTGCAGAACATGGACATGCTAACTCGAACTGCTTTACTAACCTAATGGCAAATACGCATAACTCACATCAAAAGTTATTCGTCACATGAATCTCGGTCCAAAATTGGTATAAAGCAGTGCTTTTCAACCGGTGTGCCGGGGAACCCTTATTTCCGCCGAAGCTGATTAAAGGGTGCCATGTAGCTCTATCTCCGTTAAAGGTCAAGTTAGGGCATGATTAGCTAGGGATAGGTTGCTAGGTAATAAACAATATGTTTTGTTGAGTATAAGCTGTGGCGTGTGCACAGGGGAGCAAAAAAGCTCTTCAACTTCGGGACAAGGGTGACATCGGTCCACAAAAATATCAAAGGGTACCTGGAGCCAGAAAAGGTTGAAAAGCTCTGGTATAAAGAATACTTCTTTCAATGTTTTCAAGAACATACTTAAGTCATGGCTCGTTTCTCGCACAATTAATTGGTAACCTGTCGATGGGAAATGCTATTTTATTTATTAGTCTAGAGGAATTCAGCTTTCAGCTGCATTGCACCTTAAGAGGCACAAATAAAGCTTACTTTTTGCTTCGTGCGAAATTCAAATAATTGGCTCAATAGCACGAGATTGGAGATTCGAGCCGATGATTTATTCCGTTTTCTCAATTCCTGTAAATTGGAGCTATGGAGGTACAACTTAATTGGTATGGGGAAATGTCTTTAATGGCTATTTTGAAGTGTATTCTGGTAGTATCAATAGAGCGACTCTATTGGCGTCGATCAATGCTTCATATAGTTTACTAAATCCAAGAAGGTCATAAAATTGGTGTATTGAATATTAAGGACCCAAACGAAATTATTGCTCGTAAATATAGGCTTACTATACGCGGAACTCAATTACTCAATCTGCGCACATTCGTGTTTCATAAATACTAATGTTTCACAAACCTTTAAAACGTACAAAATATGTCGTCGTTTCAGACAATTTATTTTTGCACCAACAGTATCCTGTCGTACAGCCAAAAGATAGCACTATTAAAATTTCACTGTGTTTGAAAGATTTTTTTTTTAATTGTCATCCTATCAGACCGAAGCAGGCATTACAATGACGTTGCAACTGAAAATTGGTATTTTAGTGGTATTATCTTGTGGCTGTGGAAATGATTGCTGGTGACGCAATTTTGTATTTTATTACGACTCCACTGTCATAGCAAATTTCGTTGCACCAATTTCGTTTCAGTCGGTTTATGCGTTTGACCGTAACTTGTGCACAAATACACAGACAAGATAAAAAATAATAATGGTGTTGACTGCCGCTGGTTGAATTTAAGCACTGCCTAATTAGTCTTTTTTGCATTTTGGATTCATAAATTCTGTCAACTTTGTCATTTTTGGGGATTATTTTTGTCCCGATTTTTTCTGCTTCCTTTTGGCTTTATTTCTTTCTAGCAAGTAAAGGCAGGTTGTCACCAACAGAAAATCTTTACATCTACCGTGGCGTCATCTATCGGCAGTGATATCGTTAATTTTTATAGCTTTCTCCCAGGTGAACGAAGAAGTACCAACTTTTCACTCGCTATTTAAGGAAGCATGTAGCTTGTTGTTTTCTTTAAAAGGAATGTCTGTTCATTTCTTCGAGTGCTGCAAACAAGCACTAGATGGCACACGATTACACAGACTTCCATTCGATGACAACCAGCCTTCAAACGTTCTTTTCTTTTCTTTAATATGTATTGGCACAGCGGACCCTCAATTCTCATGCAGTTTTTTTTTAATTGTTTAACAATAAAAAAGAAAAAACAATCGTCAAGTCATACAGACCTCGCTCCCTCAGTCAAGAAGTTTCTGTAAAAAAAACTCCGCTTATATGATTTACTTACTGATAATGTTTGAGAGGAGCGTGTCTTACATAAAGATCATCCTTAAAGATTGAGGCCTTATCTACATGAAAAGCTGTTTAATTGGCCAAGTTCAAGTCCCCTTCACCTTTAAGTATGACCTCAATGGTTGAGTCCCTTTTAAGTCTTCATTTAATGGTTGCATCGCTAATGTTTCCAATCCCCTTGTCTCATTAGACTTAACTTACAATTCATGAAAATTACGTGAATCTAAGGATTCCTACAAGACCGCAGGGACTGTGATCGTGGACGCAATTAACTTGCTTCAGATACCATCCGTATACACATTCATTGGCAGCAAGAAAGAGAAGGGAAAAAACAGCTAATGGAGCGTCTGCGACTCGAGCTTTTATCTTAAATCGGGATAATGCGCGCGACTGCGTTTCGTTTGACGGTGAAACAAACATAATAAAAGTTGGTGAAGCAGTGGTGCTTCACCAACATTTAGTATGTTTGACCTCAGGCAAAATGTAAAGGTCAGTGGATCAGAATGGGTTGCGGGTCACTTACGCAATGGGCCAAGAATTAAAGTAGTGTAACCGGGTTGTGAGGTAACAATTATTGGCCAATCCCGTCTTTGCCAAAGGGTGGTTACCCGTTTCGCTGGATCCCGTTTTCCCAAATCTCATTGCGATCAAAAATTGTCCTATTTCTCCTAATGAAAGTATTTTTTCAAAATATACATTAGAGAAGCTAAGGGGGAATTTGTGATGAATTGCGGTTTCTGATGTTATATGGTAAGCCGCAGCGAGTGCGTCAGCACGAACAAGACAGGCAATTTCGAAAACAAATTTCGGCGATACGGGATTCGGCAAAACGGGAAATTAAGACACTGATTAAATTCGGTGGAGCGGGATTTGGCGAAACAGGTATACACCTGCTACGGACCTCGGTTCATTTCCCCTACTAATGATGACATGAAGTATTTCGTCATGCACTGGTCATCTTAGTAGCTCAAAATATTGGCGCTAGTGTGCTTTTTGTATATTTCTAACAATTGGACTGCTTATTTAATTTCTACAACTTTGTTGCAGCCTACAGTCCAAGTTTTTCCGTGGTTTGAGGTTTGGAGATTTTAAGCGCCCCCTAAAATACGTTAATTCATAATTAAGTTAGGAACGTTGTCGGTAGTGTTGATTAACATAGCAGGTGAATGCATTGGAGATTAACCACTGGTTTCATATGGTACGTGAACTTTTCTCGTCATTATTTTTCGCCAATCGTATCCTCAGCAGTTCACAATGCAGGCTGTATGACGTGTCTTCTTCACTTTTTCGTCGATTTGCAAGGCCTTGGTTGAGCATTCAACCCATTTGTTTGTAACTGATGACTTTAACCACTCGGCATGTCTTGCTCATCTTTTTGTCACTGAAAGCCATTTAAATGTCCTTATAGTTATGTACTGACGTAAGTTTCAAACTTAACTTAAACGAATTGACGTAGTGACGCGTTTAGGAGTTTATGTGACTATTTGCATTTTTTAGGTACGGTAATATAAAAAAAAAATTAAATAAGCCAACTTCCAATCTCAATTTATTATTATTGTTTCTTATCATTTTTATTTACAATTGTGCATGAAATTGTTAGTCAATATCCCGAGTGCTTCAATAAAATAGATATGAATTTGTTTGCTTTAGCACGAAACTCCTTTCCAGATTTAATTTCCCGAAACCGATATTTAAAGGAAATTTGCTGGAAAGGAGTTGAGTGTTAAAACGCACAAATTATAGATTTCGTCAAAGCACGAGTGGAATTCGCGGTGACAATTTTTGTTTTCTTTCCTCAAAACGATTCTCTGAAGTAATTTCGATTTACGATGCTTTACGACCCTGGATAATTTTTGGTGATGCGACACTACAAACCATCGCTTTCCATCAACCTACCTGGAATTTCGTTTCATCAGTGTAGGTATTTCGTATGAACAGAGACGTCAGGAAGGATAAAAGTTGGAGGAGTCTAGTAAACCAGAAATTTACTGACATAATTTTCCATCTAGCCAAATTCTATGCAATATTTCCAACTGATTTGCCGACTGAACAAAAATTATGTAATTTTGCCGACTGATTTGCCAACTACCCAAAATTTGGGGAGGAGGGGTGTACACCTCCTCCCCCCGCACCCTCCCATAAAAACGTCCCTGCGTATGAAATAAACCTAAACCTTATTTTCATGCCGCTCAGAAAAGAAATTAAACTTAAAGCTTCGAATCCTGACAAGAAGCATCTTCGTGTTTCTGTAAAAATCCGACGATTCACGAAGGCGCCGTCATTGTCCTAATATGGGCATAACGAAAATGAAAGTAAACCACTTCCTCAAAGTGAGATCTATGGGATGATTGTCGGTGACCATTCAGCAGCGAGTAAAGTTTTGATTTATATAATTACTAAGTAGAAAGGTGTGGTCTTTCCAGTGTAAGTCGAGCATGGTGCTCGTTTTGCAGAGACAAAACAAAAATTCTGAGTTGTAGATTATTTCTTTAATATAAATTAACTGATCTAAATCACGAAATTATTACAGATTTTATGCCTATACTTCCGAGTTAAATTGCTGAACGTGTTTATAATAGATCGATGGGACCTTGGCCAATATTAGGATGAGAACTGTGCAAAATCTCTGCTACACATAATAATAAGTTAGAATGAGAGTACCGAGCTTTTTTAACAGCTATGGGCCAATCTGGGGAGCTTTTCCATGTTAGACGGATCCAATCGAATGGTTAGCATTTCCCTTATTGAACTTAAAGGTGCTTGCTTCCATATTGAATTTCCTGTACGACACTGATTTTGTTACATTTAGTCAAACTTAAAAATGTTGCAAACCTGGCCACGAAAATAAGAGGCTATGTGACTATTTCTTTTTAACATGTGATAGGTTGAAAAGTGAGCCAGTTAAGTTGTGAAACGGATCTACGAACTAAAAACAAAATTAATTCGTTTAATTTGTCTTAGGCAGGCAAACCGTATACTTACTTCTTAAAGCCCCGTCTTCAAATTTATTCGGCAATGGAAAGATTAAGGTTAAACATTCGTTGGGAATTCGTTTTAATGTGGTCATTCCGAAACATTCGTTAGGAAGAACTTTGCTTTACTATCTTAAGATTTTAATTTTTAAGGCATTAAGATGAAGCGAAGAACGAAAAATGGAAGTTGACCCTGGATCAACATTTCCTGTGCTTCTTGCAAATTTAATTTTGTTAAATCCACCACTACCGGAGAACGACTTGTTTACTGAGCAAACAGACCATTTAAATTGCACACTTAATGCTCTTTGCTACGTCATTAATTTTTGGGAAGAAAATTCTTTTTTAAAGTTTTTTTATAAAGAGGCTAAACTTATGCTCCAACACTCATTAGGACTAATATTGCCGAATCATGAAGGCCAAGTGAGAAAGAGGACATTTATTACTTAGACTGTCTGTCTAGCTGGTTGTCTGTTTTTCCGAAGCTGCAATCACAAACGAGTTCAATTTTACCGGGTTACGTAAGTGGTGACCGGTCATTATTTGTCAAGGGGAGGGGAGAGCTAGTCGTAAATTTGTTTCGGTTTTGTCGGTGGGGAATAGTATAGAAAAAAACCTTGACCAAATTAGAGTAAGATACAACTCTAAAAATCTTTAAAATGGCACGTTCACATTGGAAATGTCTATAATGACTATCCCTCTCCATCACCTTAGTATTTAAAAGGTTCTGAAGTTGTAAGCGTCAATACTAATGTTGAATACAATATGTATTTTTTTATATGCTCGGTCCTTTTGAGAGTCTTCATCTTGCAAGTGTGGCTGTATTGGGGGTAAGGACATGTCACACTCTTTGCACTGACCGTATCCGAAATTGTTGTACTGTAGTCGGGAGGTGGGGGGAGGGGAGAATTGAGCCTTTATGGCGGGTCAACAGCTGTTCCATTCGTGCCAACCTCAGCCACGGTGCAATGATCCGGGTTGCTACTGCGCCACACATACTGCAATACATCTCTACAAAGGAGGTTAAAAATCACGTCTTCAAATATTTTAATCTTCTGTAAAGACGAAACGGCAGAGAAGATTACAGCGAGGACTTTGTCCATCTGTCCATCACCTTTTTCAAGAGTGCTGCATAGAGACAAACTGTTGTCACCATTACATTCAGCGTCCAAAGAAAAGAAATTGAGCTCATTGAGTGGAATAATGAGTAGTCGCTTGTTGGTTTTTTTCCTTTACAAGAGGATGCATGGTCACACTCTATTTGCTCATGGATTTAAAACAAAAATGTCCATCACGATTCATCCAGTTGGTGAATGGGTTGATAGATATCAATGATAGATATCAATGATAGATTAGAAAGGCATCTTTTCCTTCTAAGCCTATGTGGGGCCCAGGCGGTAATTTCAGTTACTGCTACTATTACCTCTCATACAAAGCAATAGCGGAGTATTAGTAGCCGCAATTACCGCCATAGGCTTGGATGATGTAAGATGCTGTATCTTTTCTAATCTTTGGCTCATTAACTGAAAGAACTCGCACGCGTGCCTTTGGGTGTCCTTTTATGCATTATTTCTTTTAGTTGCACGTGCATTTCTTAGTCTTAATGGTGTGTACGACTCTGGTATGTACGACTCAAAATCCTGAAACCCCTTTCCAACTGCATTGTTATCAAATCTAGCTGTGCCTTGCTTCATTGCGGTATCGTGTCCTTTTCGCTCCGTCAGACGAATTTAACCTTTTTATTTAAGTCAGCGGTTGTGGGATTTAATGGGAAGTTCACTTGGCTGGCAGACGATCACTCTGACCACCTTGCTCACCTTGGTCGAGGGTCCACCTTACAAAATTCACGGTCAGCATTGGGACATACTTATTTATCCTTCTGCTTGTCCGACATGCTCTAAAACTCGTCGAAGAGATCTTATTTACCAACTACAATGTACAAATAGGTCACAGAATGGACGTGTAATATTAAAATGAAATCCGAAAATGAGACGAAATGAAACTGCAACTGGAAGAAAAATAAACAAACACCTCAGTGAGTCGATGTGTTATCAAAAAACCTGGATTCAATTCCCAGCCGCATGATGACACATGGATTTTTTTTCGGAGTGGCTCTTTCCATGTCCACCGTGTCTGGTTTCCTTTCACGTCTCGCAGCGGATTGGTCGACAGCTTTGGGGGCGGAGCTTCACGCGCAAACTAATTATAGGATTTTCCCGTTCAAGCAACAAACATTTCATATTTATAAATGCGAAAGAAACTGAACGTTACTCGTCGAAATTCCTGTCTACACAAATTATAAATAAAGAGAACTAAAATTTGTGAGAAGATAGAAACAAACAACAACGTTAGGATACTAAACTATAAACAACTACAGTTGCTATTGCAGCTCGCCTCAGCATCGGTTATATGACCAGGAGTAATTAATCTATTATTGAAGTTTTGTTGTGGGTTTTTTTTCTGTGCGTTTGTCGTATAGTAGATTAGGTAAGCACGGAGGAAGGAATTGTGGAGATGACATATGTGACATCGTAGGGAGCCATTGTTTATATCTTCTCATCCGTTTTATTGCTATTTGTTTATAGTGTGGGATTAACATTCAATTTCTTTTTCAATTATAATGTTGGAAAGTTCATTGTTTGGACGGGAAACGCATGTAGTCCAGTTAAGCTCCACCCCCAAAGCTCAAAGGTCAAAAGTCGTCTAATTTTTTCCTCTCCTCTCTGAATGTCCGAATTTAGTGCATTAAAATAAGCCGGTCAGTCCACCTGAAAGCTTTTCTTTAAAGATGAACCACAAGTTTATTTCAGCATCAACCCGTAAACTTTAAAGACACTGAAAATCGAAGCATCACTTGCTTTCAGTCTGGTTGTCTTTATGGGCTGCAGTTGCGGACTAAAGAGGCAATATAAAAGCACACCCAACTGAGAAAGCTTTAAAGTTGAAATAAAGAGTGAAAAACCAAGGTAAAGAAACAAGCTAACAGTGTACTTTATCGGCCGATTGGATTTAAGATAGAGTTCTAAAGGCCGATGAGTGCGATTCATTCTAGAATCACGACACCAACGTAATCAACAAGTGGGACTAATGGATGTTCCACTCTTTAAACAACTTAAGCCAGTCAGTCACACAACCGCAACATCACCAATATTTGAAAGATTTATTAATCAACTCTCAATATACCTAAGTTTCATTTAGGAATCGTTATTCAAAAGCAAATATTTTCCAAGATTTAAGGAACTGCCGGTTTAAATTACGTAATAACAAAATATATTTAAAAAAAATCATAGACCGCACAAAAAAGAGCAGTGGATTTTAGAATAAAACAAATGTGCGAAATGCGAGATAATTTAGCAGAAAATACGTTAATAGTAAGGCATTTAAAATATGTTTATATATACATATATCTGGGAGCAAACAATTTAGAGATATACCAATTTTAGTACCATTTCTTGCCGCGAGATGCCGCCATTAGCAAAACATGTTAACCGATTTCACTCGTGCGGTGAAAACTTATCCTTGTATTTCGGTGTTGACACCAACAAGTATATTAATCCCTTCAGTGCCAAGACTAAATCTCTAGACTCGTTTGTTTGAAGTGTTAATCTATACTTTAATTATTAACGTTTCACAAAAAGTATAATTGGTTCCATAATTTATTACAAGGGGATTAAAGAAGGAGATCATGTGCGGGGGGGGGGGGGGGGGGGCACTTTCTGACAGAGTTCATCACAAACACAATTCCAGTACGAGAGCTGTCAAGTACTACGTCGCCAAGAAATTACTTTTTGTCCGACGAACCTTTAAAACACTTATTCGAGGTAATAGGATTCAGGCATCGGATTTACAAGCGCCCTGAAAGGCGCCTCTCATTGCAATCTAAACTGTTATAACTTATAACTGCACGACAACGAGCAGCTATAATTAAACGATGTTTGTCCAATGATCCCAGAACATTATTTTGGGTTTTCTGTGTCTATGTTAAACTGATTCAAGAATATGCGAGCCAATCTGGTTCCTTCACCTCATCAAAGACATTGACCACATTGAGTCGGTGCCGCGATCGTTCACCTGGACTTAAAGTTGCACTATCACCGATTGAAAACCGTTCGCAAATACCCTGTTGTCATCTAGCGGCAGTGATATTGTTAACCTGTGCAGCTTGCTCCCATATGCATAAGGACGTACCGAATTTTCACTCAGTCATTAAAAAGGCTCGTGGCTTGTTTGCTTCGTAAAAAGTAATGACAATTGTGCATTCCTTCTCTTGATGCAAGCAAGTGCTGGATAGACAGCGCTAGATGTTGCCAAATTCTGCCCTCTTTCAATTGGTAATAGTGCCATTTAATAGCAAAGGTTACAGTGACCGGCCTAAGTTCTGAAATGCAGACGCTCTTCAGGAGCTCGGATTAAAAACGGACCTTTTCTTTAATTTCAATATTTTACACAATTTGTGTGACAGTTATTTTTTTTTTACCATCAGAGGTGGCATTAGAACGAGAGGTCATTCGTTGAAATTAACAGTACAACCTTGTTTGCGCTACTACCCCTAATTTTTATTTTCAAACCGTGTGATTAAAATTAAAGTTTCAAAACAAGGTCGGCCAAATGTAATCTTGAAAAGTTGGCCAGGTGTACTTAGCTTGGTATCGTACTTTTTTCTCCCTCTCATTTAATTTTGTTCAGTGGTATTGGTCTTGTTTGCTCGTTGGTATTTGACAAAAACCAACATCTGCTTTGGTTTATTTATTTTTTTGCTTCTTGTTTTTGGTTTCTTGTCCTCTTTCATGTTATATTTTTTAATATTTTTAATGGGTTTTGACAAAAAGCTCCATCTGCTTTGATTTTATTTATTACCTTCCTTCATGTTTTGGATTTCAACATTGTTACGGTTTGGTCGCTCATGAGTATGCTCAAGCGTCATTAATTCAGTTTCTTCAATCCTATTTTCGCGTACAGTGGCTAACAAACGCTGATTTTCATTCGCTCACTCAATCAGCACATTCCCCTTCAGTCTCTCAGTTACATAAATATACGCAATGAAGCTGGAATTGTTTTAAAAATATACAAACTAGATAATGATTTTTCGTCGGCTGGTAATTCGATTGCATGTGTCTCGTGCACCTAACTGTTATTGTTAAACAGCAGGACTCTCGTGCACCTAAATTGTTAGTGTCCGTTTCAGTGGAAAGCTGGCCGAGTTAACGGTTTTATGTAAAGAGATAATCAAGTTAGGTGTTAATGGTCAAGCCCCTGACCGTTCTGCATGGTTGTTTGCGACGAAGTTTTATTATTATTAATAACATTATCAATATACGATTTGACACATCTGAAAAGATCTGGACTTGAGGTGTAATCGTGATTTTTATTTTTGGCTTGCCGGTGGACTTTTTGCTGTATTTTGGACACGTCTATGCAGCTCTCAACAAACTACATTAATATTGTCCTTACAGTTGGCTCTTACCTCATTTGACATAGACTTCTCAGATGTGCCCTTTTCCATTTGTCATTTCAATGATTGTGCATTCCAGAAGTTGGCTGTGAACCATCAGTTTTATTGTTGTATATTGTTTTAAGCATTTTAGTTGACCAACAATGCCGTTCAGGTAATGCTCCTCGACTTAGCTTACACCATCACTGAAAGACGGTAAAAACCCTAACTAAAAAATAAGGGATTATAATTGAAGTGTGTATAGCTGTGTGTGTTTATGATTCTCGTTAATTCCAACTTATGCGGTTTTAAATTCAACCAATAAAGAAATAAATATATTACACAATAATCTAAGCACTACAAAATATGACTGGGGCATTTTATACGGTTGGGCATTTTATATTACTATTTCTATGTTTAGGAGTCAAAATATTTGAAAGTTGGGCACTAACTAATTTAATCTGCATTTAACCTTACATAATAATGCATTAAATAACTGCTAGCATTCCTTTTCTCATACTTGCAGTTTAGTTTTTTAGTGGTTCTGTGGTTGAGAACAGCAGTATATAAGGTTTCACGTGAACTTAACACATCACACATCACCAACATCGCTGTATCTGAAACCTTATACGAAATCTTATTCATGTTCCTTTGCTCTTGTGACTGTGATTCAGTTAAACCTTACCTTTAGCACCAAACGAGTTCATTTTTGTTTTCTAATTACTTCATGTTAATGTACAGGTAAAAATAAGAAAGAAAATACGTAACGACGGTTCCCCAAAAAGGTGGGAAACACATGGCAAAAAAGCAGAATATGTGACCTCTGCTACTGACCGTCTAGTATTGACCGTCTAGTACCTCGTACACCTTCTCTCCCCACCCCCCCCCCCACCCCCCACCCCCAGCGACAAAAAAATGTTATCAATAGCTCTCCAGTTTTTGGCACCACTCAACCCCGCCAGCTTGATGCAAGTTTCGTGTTACTGAAACCTGGTAATTTTCCTGTCACAAATCTTGGCAGCTCGCTGAAGTTATTTACAATAATTTCGACATTGTCACTTGCAATCTCTACTAATAAGGGTTTTTACACTAGCGGTCTTGGTGGCTGAGAGGTGGTAGACCTCAGGTAAAAACCGCTGGTTAAATGGCCTTTCACTAAGTCACAAACGCCAATTGATCTACAAATTTCGTTAACGAGGCAAACAGTATGCATTAAAAAAGTCTATACATTATGAGAATAAGCTACTAATCTGCCTCGACTGGGACTCGAACCCAGCACTTTTAGCCGGTCGCTCTAACCACTGCCCTATATACCGAGGTGGACTTCAGAAGTGACCTATAGTGGCCACTACAAGGTGGGAAAGCAACTTGCGTTTTGGCCATCACCATAAGAAGTGGTGAATAAATCACAAGGTAAAGGGGTTACGAGGCAAATAGTTTGCATTAAAGATTGGAGGATACAAGATGGACTAATCTGAGAAAGAGAAAATACACTTGCCCCGACTGAGATTCGAACCCAGGACTTCCTGCTAACTAGTCGTGCACTCTAGCCACTGCGCTACCGAGAGGTTTACTGAGTTGAAATCCAGTCGGGGCAGTTGTCTTTTCTTTCTTTCTCAGATTAGTGTACCTTTAATTTTCACAAGGCCAGTCTTTAATGCAAACTATTTGCTTCGTTTACCTTTTACCTTGTGATTGATCATTGCTATACCTAAGACATCAAACGGTGGAGGTATGAGCCCCAACCCAGCACATGTGGTTCAGTCAGAGGTGAAGTGACAACAGGAGCAGCATGGGACAGCGCTGCCTTATATGCTTTAGTCATAGACAGGTGGCTCCACCTGAAGGGAGATAACATGGCTACAATGGTGGCCCTGGTGGGCAACAAGTAATTGTAAGAGGTGTGCCTCCATAGAGGAAGACACACCACCAAAACGCAGGACACACCAATCATTTTCCACAAATTTAGAGTTAGAGTTTAAATTTGTTATGTAAATTCGACTCGATCTGAAAACTTCAAATTCTAATTTTTCTATTTTCGAGATTCGCCGAGTTAAAAAAAAAGCCTTGTGTTCCTAGCAGTGTATAATAAAACCGTTGGACCTACACAAGTGTGGACATCACTTTCTTAGTCATTCCTCCTATTCCAAACTGTCTTGGACGTATCCGTATTGGCTTCGAACCCAAGCGACGCTTGTGCGAACTGAGCAGCTAACACCTCAACGTCTCAAACCCGTCAAAAGCCCGTGGGGATATCATACAACACGCTCTGCACTTTAATTCATTTAATCGGACGCATATCATTTGACTAGAGATGACGGCAATCCTGCCACTATGTCTCATACAATGGTAATAAATACATGGTGGTGTTTCAAAGCCCATCATGAAATATCCTGATTTTTCTAGATTCTCCAGACCAATTTTGACATGTTTCCCTCATTTTTTTTTTAGTCGAAGGAACGTACAGGACTGAAAAAAAAAATTCACATTCAACTAAAATCGCAATAACTAGCCTATGTCGCATCTAAATCACTAATTGCACTTCCCTAACTGGTAAAGAGAAAGAGCAAAAACTAGAAACTAACTCGGGACGTTACGTTTCATAGTACTTAGGCCTAAGGAGCTTTCACTTCATCAGAAATAAAACAAAAAGGCGTCTACTGAAATAAAATAAAGATTTTAGAAGTAAAAAAAATTAAATCCGAATCAGCATTCTTTATAGATGAAATAGAATTTTCGTAAAATGTTGAAATTCCCTGACATTAAGTTTATATTTATCAAATTCCCTGATGTTTCCCTGAATTTTCCAGACTTGATAAATACTTTGAATTTTCCAGGTTTCCCATGTAGAACGCCACCCTTTAATACAGTCGGCAAAGTGCTGACATATTATAAAATTCACTCGACTACTGTTGAAAAAGGCGAAAAACGGACAAAGTCATTGCTGTACAGAAAACTAACAGGACTTTATACCCTTTGCTTGCTCGTCCAAAAACACCTTGCTAATATCAGTGGATTTAGAAGTTAATTAACAGTTCGTATTTGTGCAGCCCGAGAAACCGTGTCGCATCTCACCGGAACTCGTAAGCGGATCTTACGAATGCATGTCGACTGCTCTGATAAGACATGACATTTTTTTCGTGTAAATGGTCGCACACCAGCAACCGACTGCTACGACGGGTGTTTGTTTATTTATGTTTTAACTGCAACGTTGTTTCTCTTCAGATGTATAAGCTGCACGGATACTTTACATTTTACTCAAAAATTTCTTCACATCCTCGAGAATTTACCCTTTAAAAAATCCCTGACTTGAAATAACTGCGGAAAATAACGCTAAATACTACCTGGAACACCTTCACAGCTATCCTCGCCCCCTTCCCACCCTCCCAAAACAAACCCTTTCTCACACAGCACTTCCCATCACGTGTGTAAAATTGTAAGCAATTTGAACACAAATACTGCTTCGTGCGACGTCAAGCAGTCGTTGCAATGGCTCCCCCTACCGAAAAAAAATCGAAGGTGAACGAAAAAAAGACAAATGTGCTTGTTGTGGGTGGAAAGAGACAAGGTGGGGGGGGGGGGGAAGGTTGACGTGAAGAGAGACTCTTCAGCAGCGAATAGACACTCATTGAGGCGTCCATGCCATGCGCCATCCTCTTTCATTTTATTAGCAATTTGAAACCGCTGCGCTTGGGTATCTGGTACCGATGACCGCCTCTAGAGAGCGCTTCAAGAGCGAGCGGGCAGATCGGAACTTCCGGTGAGTCTGCAAGCGCCACTCAGTGAGAAATGGGAGAAGCTGTTGCAAGGTGAACATAGAACACGCTGGTTGTGAGGAAGGGTTCGGGAATTGGTTGGGCGGAGGGGGGGAGGGACGTTAGGGGGTTCTTGAAATGTAGATGAGGTTTGCTGCCGTACACCTGATGATCACGCTTCTCTGACGCCATGCATATTTTTTTGAGAAATAGGTGAAGAGCGTCCGTTTCGTTCGTGGATGTGTAATCCAAGAAAAGGGTCAAGTGTTTTATCTAAATTTAGATGTAGGGCTTTTGCAACGAGATCATCAATATCACTTTGAGAAATGCATAATTTCTCAGCTGAAAAAGCTGAGTAAAACGTCATAAAGCTTCATGATCTTCGAAGTGAACTCGTTTAATTAGTTTTCCAAGCGATTGAAGCGAGTGACGTTTGTACCACACATTAGAAAATAGATCGCCATAAATCGCTTCAAATAATAAAAAGGAAAATTGGAAATCAACCATCAATCATCATACACTTGAATAACTTGGTATAGTAAGCCACATTTATACACTTACGTTCCATTCACGTGACGTGCCCCAAATTCGAACCAGTCTATCAACAGCTCATTGCCCTACCACCTTTATCGACATGACCACTTGTCCGCTGGCTTTTATTAAGATAACTCAACTGAACCCGTTATAAAGCGATTTTTTTCTTTTTGCATATCCTTCGTCGAGCCTTATGAATGTATCTTGATTTGTATTCCCTTTCCACTGCCTATGACCGAGCACACTCGGTCGAATGGAGTCCTGGTCACGGTTAGTTAGTTTTCCTTCGGCGTGCTGGCATGCTCTGTTCAGCCTTTAGTCCCTCGTGGATTCTAGTTGGCATTATTAAACTATTGCTGAATGCGTTAAATTATTGCATACAACTAAAATTTAACCGTAGAACGCGCCGTTTTCTGGTTCAGGAGTTAAGGAGAGAAAATTTAAAGTTACCAGTCAATCTCAATACTATTTTAAGGACAGAGTTACGAAACTTTGATTGATTTGATTTGATTTATTAAGTGGCATTAACCTAAAGGCATTAATATCATCCCCGATACGGAAAAGAGTAAACGATATTTTGATGTTTTACATTTACATTTTACAATCCCCCTCAGTTATCGTCTCCACGGCGATGAACAAGAAATTTTGCTTACAACGATGAACACGAAGATGTAAGTACGCAGCACGACAACAAAATGACAGAAAAACTGTTGTTTTCAAAGGGAACTGTTGTGAGAACTGTTGTTGTGGGAACTGTTGTTTTCAAAGGGAACTGTTGTGAGAACTGTTGTTGTGGGAACTGTTGTTTTCAAAGGGAACTGTTGTGAGAACTGTTGTTGTGGGACCTGTTTTCAAAGGTTTCAAAGGGTTTAACGAGCGTTAACCACTCCTGGTCATCTGCGCGAAGCCCTAAGGCCTAAAACTGCAACTGTTGTTTTTCCCACTGCTAAATGATGCGACTTCAGTGGACTTCTCAACAAAGATTAAGACGCACGTAAACCTACTAATGGAAACTTATTAACGCTGAAAAAATATATAAAACCGTAGAATTAATTTTTTTCTACCTTTCATCTCGTAATTGTTAAGAAAAAAATGGATTTGTTAATTTGGAGCAATGAGATGAGGATATCTCCCCAAAACTAAACATAGTTGTTGAGGATTCCTATGTTTTCAGTACGTTGAAGTCGTGATATCAAACGCCAAGCTATTTCGCCAAAATTAATCCCACCGACTAATTTTTAAATTTTTCATTTAACCTTCGAACTATTACTCGGTGGGATTAATTTGGTGAAATAGCTTGGCGTTTGACGTCAGACTTCAAAGGGCCAAAAAGCTTGGCTGGTATCCTTTTGCTTTGGAAAGAATGAACTACATATTGTTAGGAAATTATAAAATTGTTCAATTTAAAAATAACTTTAAGCTCCTACCTCGCTTTGCAATTTAGGTAAAACAACGCTTTAAAATCCGAGGGGCGTTGCTCCCCCCCCCCCCCCCCCCTTATCCCCTCATTGGGCTCTCCTTGAAAAATCACTATGCACAGACACACCTAGAAAAGTTTTGGAGTTAATGACCGGGATGCAAGCCATCCATTTATGTCGAACCATAAAACTAACAAATAAACGAATAGAAATTGTTGAAAAGATCGATCGGTAACATCGTCAAGTACAGGCAAAATCTGCGTAACAAAATTGTAAGGTAATGTTTATTCATTGTGCCGAAACATGACCAATGTCTCCTCAGCTAACGCACTATCACACTCATGAAACCATCACGCACATAGGAAACATTTTCAGCAATAATGTTTTGGAGAGTAGCTTCTTATGAAGTGACTCAGAGTTTCTTTGTAATAACATCACGCCAAAAGTACTGAACCGAATTTTAATAAAATTTTGATACGCTGACCAAATACAACTCGGACAGTGTCTTTATTTTTAAGATCGAAAATCTCGTATGTTTTGGGCCAAAAATTAAGGAAAACATATCGTAAATTGTTACAAAACAATTGTATAAAAACCGTTTTTTGGTATGCGTTAATAATGTAATAGCGAGCACGAACCCAAACTGGGTTATCCGCCTATACCGAAGATGAAAGGACGATTTCACGTTGGATAATGAGTTGTACAAACAAACAAACAGTTTTGAGGATCAACAATTCAGGTTCACGAGAAACATGCAACCGAAAAATTGTTTCATAGTTGAGAATAAAAATGAAACGATGGGGGGGGGGGGGGAGAGGTCGAGGATTCAGTGCAAAAATGAAAAGGGAGGGAAAGGAAGGAGAGGGAGGAAATAGGGAGGAGGAAGGAGGGACGGAGTGCGGGCGGGAAGGGGAGGAGGGGGAATCAGCAATGTAGGTTCAACTGCCTTACCCCCATCTCGAAGAACTGCCTTCCCCTCCCCAGATAAAATCTTACGCTCCCCACATGTAGGGTTCGCGGCCCTGGTTTAACTTACAATTAAGAGGGCTGGTTTCTCTTCTCTTGTCCTTCCGTGGAACTTTAATTCCGTTATGTTTGATTTTTATTTAGTTGTTTGATCTAGATTTTACAAATGCAGATCCGTCCGGTAGGCGTATCCTTGTTGAAGGTCTCACTTAGTTTCTCCCATTTGTCATAAGGTCATCTGAGAGAGAAGCTGCTAATTTCGCTACCTGGCTCCAGGCCAGTTGATTCAACATCGCCAAAATCTTATTTTACCAAAGCAATGTTAAGAGGCATTAACTTCCTGGCACACTCAAGAACTGGCGTAAAGCCGGAAGACATGCAAGACACGCAATTTTTACTCCAGTGGGCCTTGGCTTCTGAAACTAAATTCTTTTCTCGCATCAAAGTCTTTTAAGCGTTACTGCTTGCGAATTAACACGTGTTCGGAATAATTGCGGTACTTGAGATGTTTTTCAAACATTTGTTATGTAAAAACCAACACACGGGGATTTTTAACGCAAGTTTTCCACACAAAAAAAAATGGTCATTCGTTTGACAGATAGTCACATGATCATCTTGGAATCTTTCACCTTTATGCCAGTTCCGGTTTGCTTCGTTGTTAGTGATTTTCTTTTCTAGGTTCAGCCAGAAATTCGTGCCCTTTTCCATCTCCACTGATTTGTGGCTCTTCTTAATTTTTCATGTGCGAACGCAGCTTCATTTTTCCCCACTGTACCCTAAGACAAAGACAGAAAATAAGAAATTGCTCCCACAAATCATCACGCCGGAAGTACGTCGGAAGGTAGGTGGCGCCAAACGGCGTGGGAATAAGACATTAATTATATCCATGGGTACAAGGTTGTGCCAACCAAAACCACAACAAATGACCCCCGAAAGACGCCATCCATGACATTGCAGACCAGTGTTGGACAATTACGCGAAGGGAATTCTACTCGCTTAGAAGTTTTACATTAGACAAAGTGAACTTTAGATGTAAAAAGAAGTTGGCGTGTGAAGTTAGAAGAACATAAAGTCACAACGATAAATATATCAGTTTTACTAATTACTCCAGATCAAGTAAAATAACAAGGCTTCATTTGGCTGCAGTAACAGTGTAATCAAAACTACAGTCAATTGGTAGGACCATTTTTTGTTCACTGCCTTTTTTGTCTAGACGTAGGTTTTTTTGACCGCAAGTTATAAGAAGCAAACCCATTTTTAAGCCAGTTCCGTTTCCGTTTCTGTGAAGCAACATAGTGTTTACTGCCATAATAAAGGCTAAAAACGAAATAATTCAACTGCAAACGCTAAAACGGTAAAAGTAGGAGAAGCTAAAGTAGGGCCCTTGGGTTTGATGGAGTATCTATGATAAATATTAGCTCATGCTCCATCTGGTAAGCGACCCGATGTGGCCAATTATTGAACGACTGGTGGTAACTATTTTCTGGGATAACTCACATTAAACAGGTTTTAATTTAATAGATATACATGTAAAAATACCACTCGTGCTACAATTAGCCCAGGCATGCGGCACCTCTGCGTGCAACAGCGTTCGTCCCATGAGCATGAAGCGGTGAAGCAGATGGCATCTTCAAACCAAGGCCGACCACGGTAGAAATCGTGTATGTCGCCTCCTGACTCATGCAACGTCAGTTCCCGAGCGTGCTGGAAAGTTGAAGCCTTTTAGCGCTGCTTTGGTAGAATTCGATTATGGCGATGTTGAATCAACCGGACTGGATCCGGGAAACGAACCCATAGCTTCTCTCCCACACGACCTTGTGACAAGGGATGGAATATGAAGAGATAGGTAAAGGGTTAACGAAGTTACAGTCTGCATTAAAGACTGGTCTTATGACAATACAAGACACACTAATCAGCTATAGCATGGAAACTCCCACATCTTGTGCGTTCATCAACTCCTGGTAAAAATATTAGCCTCCTACGACGATAGCATCACAAATTACACCTAAGGGTGAAAAAATTAGGTCGAGTGGAATACGTATGGTCATTGGTCAGTCCGGTTGCGGCAATCAAACTTTATTTTGGTAAGGCTTTAGGCTTTCTTTTTTTTCTAAAAAGTCTCGCAAAATTAAAAGATAAGCCTTTTATTACTCGACTTAAGGCACAATTTAAACATAAATAAAATTGAGAGAAACTATTATCTTCTCGGGCCCTTTAAATATTATAATAGAAATCATAATAGGTTTCTGCCTTATGAATACAGAAAATTAACTAATGTATTATACCGTATATCGCTCGGTCTATTATTTATAAGTTCAGAACTCAACATATATTACTAGTTTAAATGTTTGTATAGCCAGCGCTTTCTTCGGTTGAAATGCACAACAAAACTTGGTTCATTCATACAGCGTAGTTCTCCATTTGCACCGGCTAAAATAGACAAACATTCTGCGTACTTACTAGCACACAGACCCCTAACACTTTTTTTTTTGTAAAATTTGTACAATTTAGCTAGAATTCCCCCACTGAGAACTCCTTCGCCTCCGTAATTGAAGCAATGTAGAATTGTAGATAGATGATAAAGATCAGTAGTGTGCTATAATAATAAATATAAAAAAGCTCATTGGTTAGTTTATAGCTGCAGCGATGCAAGACTGCAACTCTCGAAATGCTATTTTATTTCCCAAACGTAAGTTCCCTCCAGTTTATTCCGTGCGTTCGTTAATGCAACTCGGTGCTCACAATATCTGGAGATAACGTTTCCTCGTCGATTGTTCCCTAAGATGCAATAATAACTGATTTGCTGGTTTTCTCCCGGTTTGCACGCGAATTTGGTGTTTGTCGTTGGAAAGCATCTCCAGTAAACGAAAGGTTTGGGGAAGGGGCGAGAAATTGAGGGAATGGTGTGTGTGTGGGGGGGGGGGGGGGGGAAAGGGGGGGAACTTGAACCCACAAAAATTACGAAACATTCCGACAAAATGTCTTATTTAACAGATCGATAAATAGTAATTTTCTTGTGGGTTTTAAAGCTATTTCTTGTTCCGTCCGAATGGATATGAAATAACCACAAAACATAAATGGATCATATGAAATAAAACGGCATTACAGTAAGGCCCTGGTCATTATTTATATGCGGAGGGAGGCTGGAAGAAATTGGAGGGGAGAGCCATGGATTTTTTTTGGATCCTCTCAATGTGGGATCATAATTTTTTTGACTCAAGGTGGGGGTCACAAATACAAAAAAAAATGACCGAACTGGTGGAAAAAGTCATTTCTGGACCTAAGAATTACAGTTTCAACAGACGGTCAAAATTTCTGAAAACGCCTCAGCTTTTGGGCCCAGACCCTTTCCCTCACCCCATGATGTCAGTGTCTACAATATTTTGAAGCTGTGAGTATCAGTACTACCTACAGTATTTTTTTCAGTAGAATTTCTAGAAAAGCCTTGCCGCCTGATTCCTTGGCTTCTTCTGTCTTTCAGTTGCCGAGATGTTAAGGGGTATGGGCATCGAAGCAAACAATGTGTTCATCATACTTAATCTCGACACAAGATGGGAGGAAGGAAAATCGGTGTTTTATAGAACATATTTTGACATTCGTAAAATGATGAGGCACGTTTTCCTTACAACTAGTGATAACTTGTCAGTGCGGAGTGCTACTTTCTTAATTTGGCTAACGTGACAGGAAATCATCTGCAGACCGTCTCATAGGCAAACGGGGGAGGGGGTTGTTTCATTACTTTTGTTTTACCTTGAATGGAGGGGGGGGAGTCAAGCGTTCTAAGATTTTTGAGAGGATAAGGATAGAACCTCAAATTGCTACTGAAAGGATAACGCCAGGCAGTAAATGAACCTACGGCAATAAGGAATCCAATATGGTGGGCTAAAACGCTTCGGATGGGGCATATTCATCATGTCAGCACCAATCAAACGAAACTGCTTGTAGGCTAGAAGTTAAGTCTGATGTAGACCGGTTTTATGAATTTTGCAAGTACTGGTTTCATGTTGAGTGTTAACCAGGATCAAGTGACTATTACCAACGATAATTTAACCAGGACAGGTGCCGGAAATGGTCCCGTGGGTTTTGTACTGTAGAAGTGGAAAATAATGCTAACTAGCGGTAATGTATTCCTCAAAATGCTTGACGTAAAACAACTTGAAAACTTAACAATATCAAAACTGGACTAGAAACGCATGCGTGCTTTTTATAAAATGGCAGGTCACATAGGGAACGGTCAATACTTACACGGGGGCGGGGGGGGGTTGGAGCAAATTGGGGAGGGGTTTCATGGACTGTTTCGAGGGGTTGAGGGGGTGTCATACGTTTTTTAAGCCCGCCAGGAGGGGTCACAAAACACACATTGACCAAACTGAGGGAGAACGTCATGCTTGAACCTCGAAAATGACACTTGCAGCAATCAAAATGTCAAAGAACGCTGTAGCTTCTGGGGACTCACCCCCCCCCCCTAACCTTCGTGTAAGTTTTTATACGATTTTCACGTTATTTCTAGTGCCATCCGGTGAATAGTTCTTTGAAACCACTTTCTAAACAATTTTTTGCACCTTGGGGTATTCTTCATCTTGCAAATGTTGATGTTGTGAAGAGCATGGACTTGCAGACTCAAACTGCCTTTAGTGCCAACATGCATCCCTTACATCAAAAGTTGTTCTACCATCATGAATCACGAATCTTAGTCCAAAGGTGATTCAAAGAATGAATGTTTTCAAGAACATGCTTTAAGTCATGGTTCGTTTTCTACACAATTGGGAACCTGTCGATGTGAAATACTATATTTTAATTAGCCCAGAGATAACCATGTACACCTAACCTGAAAAGGCATAAGACAAGCTTACTTTTGGTAGTGGAGCGGGGTCAGAATATTTTTGGACATTGGGCGGGAGGAGGGGG